>JAAAKL020004407.1:0-21039 GCA_010016065.2 Carybdea cf. marsupialis auct. non (Linnaeus, 1758) | reverse complement strand
TGCTTTTTATGAACGTAATTTATACAATGATCATGGAGTTACAATTCACTATCAGAGAACTTTGTGTTTTTAAGTCTTGTTTGATAGATGTCCTGCTTGGAACTTTCTGTTCTTTTTTTTTTTTTTTTTTACTGTATTCACCCTGATCAAGGCCGAAGCCACTTCTAGGAACGGGGTCAAAACATCCAACCTAATAACAGATCCTGGAGTCTTTCGTGCGAATAAATCGACTATTGTTCTTGACAAACGTATAAAAGTAAGAAAAACATTTATAATGATAACAAAGGCAAAATATTTACACTACAAAAAGAACTTCAATCTATAAAGAGGCAGTAAGATTAAGGAAGTCGCCAGAGTATGCAGCAGCCTTGGAGACCACTGCAAAATGAGTAATACGTTCTTCGCTTTTTAATTAAAACTTGCGAGAAACGTATAGATTCATTTCATGGAGAGCAAGGAACATCATTGTAAGTCACTATGTCACTATGAGCATTTCAATACAAATCACACTTACTTGCGATAAATACTTGTCTAGAACTGAAGAAGGACGATGAGTCGAACGTAAACTCTGTGCAAGATTATATGGAATAACTCGATCGCTATTTTTCTCCTTAATAAAGCGTTAACAACTCTGAAGTAAACTTTACTGACCACTATCCAACAACCAAAAAAACATGTATGAAACTAGTGCGTGTGATTAACTAGTTAGGTTGAAACTCAATACTTAGAGAAAAGGCCTCAATTGGGATTTCCAAACCTCACTGGCAAAGAAAGTAAACCACAAACTCATCTGATCGCAGCTATGGAAAGATTCTAAAATAGAATATCACGTCAATGACGAAGAACAGTTTGCCTAGTAATAGGATGGATGCAATGGCCAGATAGTCACCGTGTTAGGAAACTTTCTGACTTTTTTGATTTTCCAAAGGAGCGGGATAGTGAGAACGTGCAAATCACCAGAACAGGTTAACGTAACAAGATTGTACGGGCCTGTTACCACAAATTCATGACATTGGATACACGCTAGTACATAGGGAACCACGAGTGACTCAGAAGTAGTATCAGCATACGTAAACTAGTGAAGCCTATGGTCACAAGAATGTCTCAGAGTGTCAACACAACAAAATGTCTAATCCTTAACGTCGAGCTCGGAAATTAACAGCAAAATAACATATTAGAATGTTGGTGCGACAAACGATTTTACGGACCATTTTGGTATTTTTAAAAATGATACTGTACAAATAAGGTCAAAAGGCAAAACTTGATGTGGTATGAGTATTGGCTTTACTGCTAACCTGTTATTGCAAATGGTTACTAAAAAATACCAGCGATAACATATGTGATGATGATGGTGATGATGATAATGATGATTATGATGATTATGATGATGATTATGGACAGGATAAAGATAATCAATGCTAATCGTAATCATAATGACAATAATGCCGAGTTGCTGATAAAATGATCTCAACGTTAGCGAGAAAGAAGACGAGGAGGACCATATTAATCAAAACAATGATGACGATGGCAATGGTGATAGTGGTGATGATAATGATGATAATGTTTGAAATGATTTTCAAGGTGATGACAATTATAAAGATGATGATGGTGATGTTGATGATGATGATGATGATGATGATGATGATGATGATGATGATGATTAATGGTTTCTTACAGATTGGTTTTTAACGTTAATGAAGGCTATGCATATGTATATCAACATGACCGTCTTGCGAAGTGAGGCACAAGAAAATGTCATCTATCTATAGAAACAGCTATATATGTCTTATGTCTTTCTACTTATAAATATGAAAATCCAGGCTAAAACTTTTAAACGACGCATGATGGCAAATTTCTTCTGTCTCTCACGCGGAAGGTTGAATCATTAATGTATACTTCCACAGAACTGGAGCCATTTTGATTGCTTGTCACATAAGACGTTTTACATCAAACAATAAGGAGCACATTTTTATAAGCATTCAGATCTGATAAAATTTAAACTCCATATATTTACACCCTATATACATAGGTAACAGTGACCAAATTCTTATCGCAAAGTAAAATTGGTGGACAGAATACACGACCACTTCGAGTAGATCAATGCTTATTATTTGTTTATCTCTTCACAAATTGCTGAAAAAAATTGAACCTGAATAATTGCTAATGTTATTCAATCATTAATGCATGTCTCTTCAATAAGTACAGAATGTGTGTGACAAGATTGTTTACAGGTACCATAATGCTTTCTCAATCCTATAAGAAGTCCAATTGAGAATAATTCAGTATCTTTTGAAAACGTCAATGTTGATAACAACAAATAACAAACAATAGAATGAAGGGAATGTAAATTTGTAGCAACTGTTCTCAACATAAGGAAAGAATTTGTAAACAATTATTGTGTGTTCAGTCACTCAAGATTTCCATTTACAAACTTATTACAGACTTTTTTGTAGGCTGATTAGTAGATGTCCAATTTTCTTAATGGGGGATGCCTGTGCTATGTTCTCATTATTGACATTGATTTACTACAAATTAACTGTGGTCATAATCTTTCCATGTTGGAATTCTTACTACGATTGAAGTTGCATTAATAAAACAATGTCTTGGTAGCCCACGACGTCTTATAGGATTTCATTCTGCATTTTAAAAACCTTGAAGCTAAAACGCTTGTGGCAAATGACATTTTATGCCCTAAGACCTGAAGATCTTTGAAATTATTAGAATGGAGAGACATCTACTCCTATCTAAGCCATCAGCGATCTCCCTACGTGGTTTTGAAAGTGGGGGAGTAACTCTGGTTTGAAATAATAATAGTTATGATAATCATAGCAAAGAGACATGGGATCAGTATCCAACTTGGATGTTTACAGTATTTTCTATTTTGTAGGATATAGTTTGCAAATCGATAAACAATGTGACTTTGCTGTTAATTTATCTCTTTTAGTCGAAAGTAAAAACAAAAAACCGAAAAGTGCAGTTCATTTGTGTGAAAAGAGTTAAACATACTCTGAGAATCGCGCAGTACATAACTATAAAAAGATGGGGAATTCAAACACATTGGTATCTAGAAAGTAATGACATTGACAAGTTTTCAGAAAGTACTCATTCCTACATGTATATTTGGTCTACAAATTTGTCCCCCATTCATGTATATATGGCATCGCTAGATCACACTGATTACAGAGTGTGTACAAATTAGTTATGGCTTTACTGCTGGTAGTTTTTATTGCTATGTTTGTAACGTGAAAACTACTTTGCGATTAGTAATAGTAGCAAGGGTCGATTTGCATATTTTGACAGATTTGTAGCAGACCAAAACGCCATCACATTAATATTCTATCGCAGTTGAAACTAAATGAAAACATACGATTTTGCCTATTTAATTTGCTTTTATTCATTCAAAGAATAAACAGTGTACTTGTTTTGAATAATATAAAAGGTTTTGTGAGTGTTTACTTATAATAGGCAGATAATTGTACTGTTCTTTAAACTGCAAAAACACTATTTCACTGCTACGAAATGAAGAGCTGAACTTGATGTAAAGCAGCCTCGCCTTATGATTAATGAAGTGAGTTTTTAATTTTCAATAAATCCTATGTATTGTAAAAAGGTATCAAAACCTACTTTTTTAGCGAGATGAAGTAGTGGAAAGCTATTGCCTTTGCAAAACCAATAATCAATCATTTGTTACATGCAGCATGCAATTCTTCAGTTTTTGGGTCATGTTTTTTGGTGAAAGAAACCTTTATACATATATCAATTTTGTTCCTTACACATGAACAGTCACTATGCTTAAAAGGATATGGCGCATGCGCAGAATAAGTTTCTCTCCCTCGGCTCCCCTGTCATGGAACGCACTGAATGCAGATTGTATAGAATGAGATCTTGAGTTCTTTAAAGTGAATCTTATATGACCGTTATCCCTTATTGTATTGAACAAAGTGTATTCATGAAATACTTCGAATGATTTGAAGTATGTATCTTCTGCTTTTTATCAATATTGTTACATTCCGTTACTTCGTAAGAAATACTGGTAGGTTTGAGGTGAAAGAAAGGCAAGACGGACGTAAAAGAACAATGGTCCAGTTAATACTCTTAAAATGTCCCTAGAGCTTATAATAAATCAGGTCTCCGACAGAGATGTAAAGACATGCCCACAATCCACTGATTTTCAATCTGCATGGTCCTAATTCAATAAAGCAACAGTATTGGATTTCGTTGATGCGTTGAAATGTTTTGGAAAGGGGGGTCATAAAAGTTAAATCAGTGGCATCAGCAAAATGTACAACTTTAAAAGTATTTGATACAAGAAAAGCAATGGTTGACAGCCATTGTGAGCGCAGAGTCTGCCTATCGCTCGTTTTAGCCATACTCGATTCTATTCTTGATAATCATAGTCATCCCTATCATCAAAAACATCTGCCATTTCATTGACATCATTATCAGTGGTCTTCATACCCTACAGCACAACTTGTTCGAATGAGAGTGATTATTACTGATGCTTATATTTTATACAGTAACTAATAACCTGAATCGAGACAATCATTTAACCCAGGAATAAAGTCTCTATTTGACCATCTTTTAACAACCCTAAAACATCTGTTTACTTCCTCGTCAACTTAAATGATGAAACATTATAAAATATTAAATTATTCTCAATTCATTTCGTATTGTCTGAAACCTCAAATCGTTCCAAGATCAACGATCTCCTGAAGTAGCTTACTGACTCATAAATGTGATAGCGTGGGTGTTATTTCGATAGAGAAGACGTAAATGCAGACTGTAGATAGTAGATTTATATGCCCGATTATTTTTCAGGTTTCGATTCTCAAGTGGTTCCTTGTCTGTCAACGTAGAGAAGCTATTCAAACCTGCCGTTTAAGTATACTCAAGGTGAAAAGACAGGAAAATCTGTTAAACCTACGAAACCGTTGCTGTATTCGTTTATCTGTGTCTCTTAAATGATGTCTTCTCTTCATACCACATGATTCTCCAAAAGAATTAGATAAAAAAATGGTCTTTGAATGCCGCATCATCACCTTAATCGTAAACATTTGTATTTAATGATTCATTGTATCCCTTTTCTATTCGAATTTCTTCTTATTGGTCATGAAACAATTCGAAACTTAATCATTGTCCCGAAAGTCCCTATGGCATCTAAATGTACCTGAGGCACGTTTTCATCCAATAATCCAAAGATTAGGAAAAAAGGTTGTCATTTGCTTCAAGTAACAGTTCTCTCGACAATTATTGGTGTGTCGAAACCGAGGAACGTGGAGGGAAAATTTTCCATCAAATAACAATATTTACTGACCCTAGGGACATTTTCTGTTAAAAAATCGTTAACATTACCGTATCCAGGGTCCAATGTTAACCTCACTTCTATACCCTGAAAATGCACAATAGCAGCGATCATTAAAACCAAAAGCCCTGTTCACACCCAATCCCCTCGCTCCTGGTCAATTTATCAGTTGAATTTCATTATTGTCTCAACATGATGTACAAAATTGGCAATGTCTCTATGATTCTTCTAGGAGTACTCTTATTAGAAGATTCTTACTCCTGTCAAACTAGCTCAACCACCAACAAAGGGTATCACAGTCACTTTCTAACGCGACTAATAAAATTAGCAATAAACTATAATACAAAGGCTCTTTGCTGCTCTATATAATAATGTAAGAGAACATTTTCACTATGTTCCTGTGGAGCAAAATCCTAGAAATTTACTTCTTTGCGACTTACCTCTGTAAAAATAATCGTTGGTATCGACATAGCAGCAATGTTGCCGATGGAAATGGACGGATTGTACTCTCCCTGTAAACCATCCATTACAAATCGCGTTCTATATTTCAATGCATGTTAATAATCTTCATGGAACGAATCATAGCTACACGATACATTAAGTGACAGTGCTGTCAACCACGTTAAAATGTCACAAAGACAAATGCCTCGTCAATAATGAATTTGCAGTAAACAAGTCTAGAGCTCTTATACATTGAATGGTTATGATAGAAGTATTAATTCATGGTGGTAAGATCATATCAAAACAATACAATCGAACAAGGAATACAGTTTATAGACGATATCAAAGAAGCTTTGTGTGAAGTGAGGAGACTGTGCACGAGTTAGTCAGACAATACTTACAGAATCTGTTTTGAAGGTCAAACCTTGATCTGTCACATTTATGAATCTAACGAAAATCGTTCTGAATATCAAGTGTTTTGACTGCATGTAAAAAGCTTTCCGTCTGAAGTGGATGTTTTGTCCGTTCAGCGTCTGTGGGATGCTGTTCTGTTAAATTAAAATAAATACCAAAGACAAAAATGTTCTTCAGAGCTAAAAGTTTTTAATATTGAGAGCACTTATCTCTGGCTTTAACCTCAATATTGCTTTAATATTGCTCCAACACCTTCTTAAAGTCAGTGAAGTATAATTCTCCCAGCCTGGTATGCGAAATGGCCGGTGGCAGCGCCACGGAGGGGGAGGGGATAGAGTGATGACATGTTCCCCAGTTCTCGGCAGAAGAATTTTTGCGATTCGTTTAAATCCGATACTGAAAAGTCAAGGGAAGGTCAAATTATCTTGGCGATGTACTTAATTAACTGTAATTCTACACAATGAATCAGAGCAAAAGAATTACTGCGTTTTGATAAAATGCTACCGAAAAAACAGCTTACTGGCTAATGCAAGTGTAAAAGACGAAATTTTCGAAATGTTGCTGTTATTTATCAAAAGGAAGAATATTCCATTGTTTGGATATGTCATTGGAAATCATGATCATGTCGGGTTATCAAATACCATTATGCATAGAAGAGGATTGCCAAGGAAGAATTGGATGTCTAACATCAAAAATGAGCAAACAACAAAGAAAGCAGCTGACTGAAAAACCTGATTAAAAACAGCCGAGTGACTGTTGAAAATGATTATGATGGTGGCAATTAAAAGAGGCCAGGTGATTCTTCAATAGGAAAGCACAACGATGACAGCGGAACAAGACTGTTATCGTCAAATCACCAATGGGCATTTAAATTTAAAGCAGACTTTGGATGCGTCCTTCCGTATAAACTTATACCTATTTATTTCGTCAAATTGAAGACTTTTTTCGAACGTTCAATATTAACCTTTTGGTATGCCTTGTATTTCATGGGGTAGAATTACTTTGTGATTGCATGTTTTTTATAGGGCTCTCCATTTTATTAGTTCTCGGCACAATCCAAAATGTGTTAATACTTCAAAAAGGGTTGACAGGACCCAAAGGCTCACGAAAAGTGCCTACAGTTCAAATGAAGTAGTCAGCGGCAGAATAGATCAAAAGGACAAAGCCCTGATGTGATTAGGTGGTACGATTTGTCGCTTGAAGAATCTGCACAGAAGAAAAGTGGTATCAGATTAACGGGAAAGAGCTAACTACAGGTAAATTCTATTCATTTCCACCCATCTGATTCTATCGATGATCTACGCATCGCTTCAAGGGTACCAAAATAAAATTTCAATGTTGCCACAGCGACAGGCGTTAACACCTCATTTCCATTATTGTTGTTTATTGTCATTGTAAGGTTATCTTAGCAACATCATTGGTTTCTTATACGCAGATTCAACATTAGGCTGAAATGAAGCTTTTTAAAGAAATGAAGCAGATAACCACTTAATTAAAAAAGTATCATCTGACTTTCTTCTCACCGATATTTTTTAGATGTATAATTATTATAATTATTTATTTTCTCTCTCCCTCTTCTTCCCCCTGTTTTCTCTTTGATCATCTAATCTTTTCTCCCCTTTCCCCACATATCCAAACCATCGCATCCCAGCTATCCTATTCTCTTAGTAACTTTTTCCTTATCTAATTCCATCTTGGTGTCATCATTGGCGTTCCTGCTGGCTCTTTCCGGTTATAATCAGGTCATCTACAAACAGTGACTCCCATGGTAATACCTCTCCTACTCTTTTACTGGTGGAGTCCTTATAAGGAAATGGACTCACAACTGATGCCTGATCTAGGCCTTCATGGATGTTAAATGGCTCAGTTGCACCGTGTGGTGTCTGAACTATCATACAAGAGAGGTGCATGCACCAACCTGATGAATCGTCTGGGCATATTTCTTTTCGAAAGGCACTAGTAGACCAACTCCAGTAAACCACTGGTGATTCTAACAGGTCTTCTCAAGTTCAATGAAGACTCAATATAAGAAGTCCCTATACTTCTCTATGTGTTTCCCCTATCTCTGCCTCATAAGAAAATATTGTATCTGCTGTGTATTCTTTCCTCTTCTCAAGGCGAACTGCATCTCATCAACTTTCATTAATTTTCGAAGTCTGTCATCCATCATTCTCGAATTCAGTTTTCTAAACTCTTTACAACCACCGACCTGCTGGTATCATTGGGCAAGTGTCTCCACGCGCTCGTTCATGTCTGCTGTGATCAAAAGATATTACTATTGAGTGAATGACTGTTCCGTCTGGCCAGCAGGGAGATATCGACCAGCGATGCTGCCCGAGAATGGCCTAACTATCACTGCACTTCTGGAAAATACTGACATCAGATTTTGTAGCATTGCCTTCTCACAGTCGGATAATCTTCCGTGCACCAACCTGTCAGCAGTGGGCTCCGTCTTCGGTCAGTTAAGACCTACCTGCAAGCACGATATGAATCTGTCGCAAGAATACACCTTCAAGAAGCACTTGCAGTGCAACAGGTATTCACTATTAAGGCAAAGTTGACACCTTGCAGGTAATACAGGCCAAAGCTAGAGTAGCCCTAGGGAGCAACTCCAATTCGACATAACCCACGCTCTCATGCACCAGCCGTGCCGCTGGATACAACTCAACGCCAAATCGTGGTCAAGATGCAACATTTCCATTTACACTTTGACATAGCGACCAACAGTCCAATCTCTTCGCAACTTCCTTTTCCATTAACCCGGGGAAAATATTTAAAGTCATCTTCTTGCTTTAGTGCTTAAAAAAAGTTACACTGGATTTATAACTTTGATGATTTTTCTATCTTGTTTTAGAGATCTTGCATGCCCTGAACACAAGAAACTGGCTTAACTAGTACAATTCTTAAAAAAAATTACAACCACTAATTTTCAAACACGTAAAATGAACAATAGACGTTATACAGTGCTGATCTGGACATGCTGTAAACAGTGGTCGTTCTGGAGGGTGGGGTCCCCTAGGCGGAAAAGGCTTGTGCGACCTTACGTCATTATGCATTGCAAGGCAGTTCAGGAATGATCATGCTGCGGACGTTCTGAGGGCATCGTGTTCCCTTTAGTGGGTGCAATTTCCAAGTCCTTGGTGACAGGTGGAAATTTGACTCTCTCCTCTAATAATTTGTCAAGTGTCCAGTCCTGACCCTCCCCGCAATTGTAAGCCTAAAACAGCAAGTTTCAGTTTTGTCTGTGAAAGATGCCAGATTACACTTTTAGCCGCACTTATATTGCATAGTCAGCCATTTGTGACCCAAAGAAGTCCACTCCAATTTTAACCTTTTCACAGTTGGTAACACAATTGAATAAATTGAGGACAACATATCTGTTGCTTCACTATACCATTATCAACAAAATCTTCAAAATCTGAGGTTTTGCAGCATCCAGTTTCTATACAGTGCCACTTCGCGTCGCAAGGCAAGGGTCTGAAACACAACTTCTGAAAGGATCAAACGTAAAAATAATCAAAATGTTAACCCATTTTCATTGTGGAGGACATTAGGGAAAACCTCTGAGGCAATAAATATAAATATCTGAACTCACGACTTATGCCATGAAAGGAAATTCCAATGGTGGAACATTATTTAAGTTTAACATAAACGATAATTTCATTTTCAAAACAATTAACATTTACTACAGCCCTCGAAGTTTTATCAATCTCCTTTATACCGGAAATTGGCTTGATATCGTTTTGGGTAACCCGAAGAAAAATGGAGTGTATCAGTTCCCAAGTCATGACTTGATAACCTAATGACAAGTTTCCCAGCGATTGAAGATCTCGGCGTCGAAGAAGAATGAACGTCTATTTTCAACAAGTCAACAGTAAGAGTAGGAGTTTTAAACAACCTATGGCTCTATCAATAGAACGGGCACTGTAGAAAACAGAGGTTTCTCTAACATAGGTTCCAAAAACAGAAACATCGACTGACTATTTTCATTTTGCTCACGAGAATAGAAGGAAGTCATACCGCACGTGATCACTGGAGAACCAATAGTACAAGAACGTGTACTAGAAGTATTAGAAGTTAGTGGGCAACTAGGTTTAGCTCTTCCTCGAACGCTGCTAATGTGCACAGAAAGCCAACTGGCCGTTACTTGCAACAGCTTCATACCTTATGAGTGTCTACCTCTCTTAATCGGGGTTGCTGTACGCTCTATTTATAATTCCCACCTGACATTCCATCTCCTCACTCCCCTTCATTTCCTTGCTACTTACTTTCTATTAAATGATGATATATGTTGTTCTAAAATCACCACACAAAATGATACAAACAATTGAAAAGATCGCAAAAGGCATGATGTTGCATACCTATCATGTTTGCAGCCATTGTCGCGCTTTCAAGTGATTGAAAGTACACTTCCAAAATCGAAACCTTTCCTGGTTTTACAGGCTTATAGGATCGTCTGTATTTCATGCCCAAGATATTATTGCAATTGACGTATGGAACCTGCCCTACTATCTTATTTAAATACGCTGTATTGCAGTAGACAAGTGAAGAAAGGGCACAATTGATCTCCATAAATCGTAAAAACCAAACTCGTTTATTCATGTATTTGAATATCGAAACATCCAATCTGGCTAACGTAATCTCATATACTACAAATACAAGATGTTTATGTTACCAAAGAAGGTACATTCTTCAAATATTTTAATATCAATATATCATTTGTACAATTCAATAAAAACCATAACATTACTCAAGATGTGTGCTTACTTTACATCACAATAGAAGTCAGTTCCTATCTATGGAATATCGATCGAAAGCTGTCCATATCGGAGTCACCGCCGTCGAAATAATCTTTCAAGCATTACAAGAAAACTAAGACGCACCATGGAAACATTTTTTCGGTACCAGGCCCTAAAACGGGAAAAACAAGAGTTGCACAGCTTTAGACGATAGGCAATAAAAAGTAGATCTCTCTGTGTATGGCATACGTCAGTAAAAATGTTGTTAAATAGATGCAAAGGCTGTTAAATCAATCCTCAACTCATATATTTGTTTAAATATATGGGAAGATGAGGCAAATGATCACACTTCCCGTGGTTATAAAATGCTCTGTCATGCAAAAGCATTCATGGGGCGACACAGTACTGTCCACTGATTGAGACTATGTAACTCCCTAACTTACGTTGGTTTAAGCACTCCAGATTTGAGATGGTACCACTGCTGTCTGCTTTATGCTAATCCCACTGTGCATCAGGTGTTTGAGAGCTCTGGCATGGTGCCACATGAATTATTTAAACTTCTCTGTGGCAGCTTGGCTACAGTTATAATTAGGTCCAAAGACCCTGTGCTGCACTGATGAGGCCAAAAAAAGGAGAAAAAGTACTGCCTACTGACTGAATGTATTTTTCACATGTATACTAAGACATCAAACCTAAAGTAGGGCTCAATTACTGCTTTCTCAGTTTCATCCCTTCATAAATCATTTACATTCCTTATTACATACATTGACATAGTGGAGTCGAATTATCTGTCGAAAACCGCTTCACATTTTTCGCGAACATGTAAGATTAGTAAGGTCTAGGGTCTGGTAAGTTCGGTTTCGTAAAGAAATCCCCAAAACAGCTTCACACGTTTTTTGGAAAACTGCTAATGAATTCGTTATGTCTATCATCGATACTGTTGAAAGCCTATTCAGAGATATTACATTACTTGTCCTCCCATTTGTAGTTTTATCTTCTATAGTGCTTAAACTATAAAGCTTGCAGAAAATTGATTATTGTCAAATGGCTGACTTGCTGGTAGATGATAAGTGTCAAAAATGTCACATCTGGCAGGTATAACTGATAGTTCTTCATCTCATTATATACATTGCACAAAATATTCATGGTAGTCTAACCACAAATGTTCAGTAATAGTGTCACAATGTATGATAGTTACTTATCTTTATACTTCATCCACCCTTAAATATCACCATAATAAAGATCACGGTAACGAGGTACAGTGATGTATGTTTATGAGATTCGGTATCCATATTTATTGCTGAATTGTTTTCCTTTACATCAAAAGAGCAACATTACGTTCTTGGCAGTACTCAGTTACCAACAATTTAATCAACATCTTTATTAAAGTAACGCTAAATTTGGAATAAAAGGAAAGAGTTTCAATGGCACAGTAGCACTCTTTTCCTTGATTTCTCCCCTACAATTCTGGTCTTATTTGGGTCCTTCCAATAAATCTTCCTTAAACACCAACTACAGCCAAGCGAACAAAGTGATTTTTATTGTTGCAAGATATTTTCACTGATTATCCTACTTCGTGTTTAGCAAAGACATTTCTGCATGCTGTATAAAACCAAAACAAGGGGCAATTGCTTTTCAAGTGTGCTCTTTCAAACCAGATACCTTGAAGAGACTATGTTCTAAGGAGGCCAAGGTGAGAGTATTGGAAACTTATCGTGTAACTGCCATGGAGCTTTGAGAAAGCCGTAAACCAGTAAATCTAGTAAGTCTAATTTTCGGTTTACTAAATGTTACGCGTGCGCTTCTAAAACTAAGTCATATTTCGTTGTAATGACGTTTCACTAGAAATATTTGGAGAGGGGAACAAATCTGAAGCACTTAAAATCAACAACTCAAAATAAAAGTCATTAAATGCCACATGTTTTACAGATCGCATCAGGTGACAACAGGAAATGCCATAATTTGCCTTTTGAAAACTGAGACTGTCACAGTTCTGTTGGTTCTACACATTGCCTTTGGATCTTACAAATACCATTCAGTTAAATACATTCGTCGTAAACGTAAGCATAAATACCAATGATTTAGAACCATCCAAGATTGTGTATTTTGGAGAAGGCTGGCCATGAAGTCCCAAAATAACATCACTGAGATACGTGGGCAAATAAATAAGTAGTCTTCCTTTTCTTACTAGAGAGGAGGGTGAATATGTTACTAAAGCTCATCCCTTTAGTGGTAGTATCACTTGGAGTGATAGCGATCTCTATATATTCACTTACGTCGGGAGATATTTATTCTCCTAATGACAACATCTTATACTCCTGATTTGTCAGAATAAAACTATTTTTTCGGAGTTGACAAAAGTGTGTTCTCTTTTGCCGATGAGTTGCAACTCACTTTCAGGGAGGGCTTGTTAGGGTGCTAATCATTGGATGAGTTAGATACGGTACGGAGATAGGGCAGATTAAGAGTGAAGTAACCTAACAAAAATCGAACAAATCATTTTAAAATCGTAAATAAACCTCCTCGCTCCATCCCTCCGTTCGGCACGTAGATAGAGAAGGGGACAACGAAATGATATCAATCTTGTACTCACCAATTGTACGCAGTATACTTTTTGTAATTGCGATCTAGGAATTGTTTGTAGAAAACAGACAGGTCATCTGACATTTCTTTCTCTATATAAACAAATAAATATTGACATGAAATTATCAACTTTGTATCAATTTGTAAGATCTGATGTTTTCGCAGTTTCCAGTCTTATGAAGAATGCCATTCAAAAGCATCGGGTTCAGTTTGGCCAAACAAAGGGTTTCCAAAAGAAGACACATGGACGCATTATGTCCTTAGCGCGTGTACTGTGTGCATACACTTACATCACTGTAACTGTACCATACGGAATTTCAATGGTTAACAGTGATATCTTTTTCAGCAGCATAATTGGTGGGGAAAAGGTATACATTTATTACACTATGTTATCAACATCTCTTCGTGTCTACAACACTAAGTACATAAAGGCATATATTTTAATCATTTTATCACCTACAATTTAGGGGTGTAACCAACAGAAGCACGTAGGCCTAACCCACTAATAAAATTTGACTGTTTTTGTTTAGTAGCTTATGTGGTTTTTAAGTGAAGACAGAAGGAAAAGTGTAGACTAACTCCACCATAACTCATAGATCAACGAAATCTTCTGTAGGAAACCCTCCACATTTCTGGTATTTGATGTTCGACTGCATAAGAGCTCCATTGAGTCTAGAGTTGGATTGAACATAGTTTGATGCGAATTGTTTCATGAGATCTGGTAAACTCTGGTTTTGCACGCTCCTTCCCCACAGACCCTATATGGGCTGTGTACCGTCAGTCATAGCAACAATGATGTCTTTCTAACTGCTTCTTGCAGTTCACTGATCAGATCATCACTAATCATTATCTTCCTCACCATCATTATCAACATTATCATTACGTCACAGTAATAATCATCATCCTACCCCTCATCTTCATCATCATTATTATCAACAGCATCATCATCATTATCATTATCACCACCACCACCACCACCACCACCACCATCATCATCATCATCATTACCATCATCATCACTTTCATAATCATCATCATTATCATCATGATAATTATCATGATCGTCATCGTCATCGTCATAAACTATCCTCATCACCTTCATCCTCCTCCTCGTCATCATCATATACTCTTGAACATTCGTTTTTCATGCTTGCATAGGTTAGGCAGTGCCTTATCACTGACTACTTAGCTACCTATCTTTGTCTAGGTCCTTTCTCGCTGTCATTTCTCTTGGATCATTTCCAAACACTTCACCCCAATGCCATCCGCTGTCGCCCTCTAGCCAACCTTCCACAACCATCAAGTGCTGTGCGATCCCCTACTATTCAAGTTTTGTTAAATATATCGATTTTCCTATTTTTTCGCACCGAGTTAAGTTTCTGCTGTTAAACAGACTTACTAACTTAGCTGCTCCGGCAGCAATGCGCCCTGGTCTGGCTGTTGAACTTGGTTGATATTATACAGTATGACCATTTCACAAGAGATAGGGCAGGGTTACCCCCATTTCTATTGCTTTATTGCAACGTAACATTTATATACAGTATGCCTTTATATCCCCTTTCTTACTACATCAACACTTATTGTTATCATCTACATTCCATGGTATGTGATTATCGCATCTTGGCATTGACGTATAAACAGCGAAGATGAGGAATGCTACTCCGGCTTCCTCCCGACAAAAATCTCTTTGCAGCCAATCTTAATCTCCGCATGCTTCTCTTTCCTTGCAAATGCACTGCCCGTGTGGGATATATTCTGGCGAATGTAGATATCATTTCTCTCCACTCGGCTTTCTTATCTCTCTGTCAGCTACATTCTTTCGTTCCTTCATACAACTCATGAGTAAGGGCACAAAATTTTGTTGATCAAAACATTCTCTTGCTTCTTGGATTACTCCTACAATGTCTGCATGCTCCAGACTGTAGATTACAATACTCGACACTCCTCTGCGAGCCTCTTGAGTATCATTTCGGATCTCTGAATTGTTGGAGAAGCAGTGAGATAGCATCGTTCGCATTTTTCGCCCTTTGATCTCACCCACTAGAGCAGCTATCGGCAACGGAATTTAAGCATTTTAACAAAAAAAATCGTCGCATTGTTCAGGAACTTTGATAGTCCCAATAACGTCTCAGCCTACACACTGCACCTCTGTTCCATTTTCTCTACTCTACTAAATAACATCTCATTGATCTTTAGACCTCACATCATTCTAGGAAGGAGAGTACACTCATAACACAAGAATTTGCTTCTAACAAGCTATCAGATTTATTGACTTCCAGTCATGTATCAACCTGTTTTTAAATTACACCCCTTGCTACATATCACTCAGGTCCCACTGCGCCTTTTTCTCAAGCTCTTGACTGGATGTTCTTAACTGTTGGATTATCTACTTCTCCAATCGTACATTTGCCTCTTTCTACTTCATTATCCAAAGTGTTACAGGAAACCGAAAGGGCTAGCACAATCCTCATCACAGCCTGGTATATTGAGAGAACCTTGAGAGTACTTTTTTATCTTAGTTCACTTCAGGATCACCTCTTCCCCGAGAATGAACAGGAGATCTGAGATGGTGTATCCCATCCAGTTTGAACAATCGGTACCATGTAAAACATTGGGGAATTGGTTTAAGTATCCAGAAGAAACTCCACTGCCTCATGAATAGGCAATGCCTTATAACACGAGTGCTACAACTTCTTGTTTTCAGGCTTCCCACATACAAATACAGTTCTGGTGGGTATGCCACGGCAATTAAACTTAAAAGTCTAAACAAAACTAAAACCTCATGAGCAATATGCACTTATTCAGTATTTCAGCATAAGGGTTTTTAGTCGATTATCAGCTATAGTTACTCAGGTTTTTCATCTAAATTTAGTGACGGGTAAATAATACTGATATAAAAGTAAACCTACTCACCCTTGTCTGTTTTCATTTCCATAGTTTCCATAAAATTTTTCTTTTGCTATGCAATGGAAAACACAGATACAGTATTTTCAAGTATACAGAAACATTAATGCAATGGAAAAGTGATGGTTTCTACCAAATGCCAATTATTGTTCACTCTCACAAAACGTCAATGGCAAGTCAAGTCAATGAATAATTGTCACAACGTGAGAAAAGCATTTTAATCTTAAATTGGCAGTAAATAAATGTTCATATGACTAATTTTGATAAAGACTAGATTTTTTGGAAACAGCCTACTTGTGTGAATATTACTGTTTATGGTACTGAAAATTAAACTGCACAAAATGTCCACACCATTTTGGTGGAGAAAAGCTTTCTTCTTTTGCCTACCTTTGGGGTGAAAATTGTCAGAATGGAACAGGCTTGCAAATCTGGTTGCATCTTGAAATGAACCATTTGGATCTTGAAGAGCACAAGTGACAGTGGCAGCTTTAAGGCTACGTGGCATCTAGTTTTGAGTATGAACCAACTTGCTATTCTTCTATATACAGTAATCGTTATTCTTCTTTGATGTGCACTTCTTCCACACCAGCAAAGTGAATTAATGAAGTAGTGTTGCTTTAAATACAAGAATATTCATTTGTATACATTTGAGTATAGTCTGGGATGTCAAGTAAGGACTGCCCTTATGGTAGGAATCATAGTTTTGAATGATAGTAATAGGCTTTGAAACTAGAAATGAATGTTTAATTTCATGAATCAATGATCTGTGAATACAAGACTAAACATGCTGCTTTATAAATTTCCAACCTACATAGCCAGTCCATACTACATCAAAACATGCACAGACCCAACAATTCAATTTAATACACACAGGTTACATACACACAGCCATTACAACTGATTCCTAGTAAAATATGCCAATTTGTCCTGAGAAATAAATCAACATGAGAAATTGTTTTCCATAATTTTCTGTAAATCTGTATACAGAGACAAAATGGTTTGCATCAAAAAGACAGAGTGATGGTTTCAAATGAAAAGAAATCACAACAAGACACTATAACTCAGTGCACAAAAACAACAAAGATAAGTATCGTGTTGAAATCCAAGACATTATTTTCCTTCCACCTTAATCATCTGTTTGTCTGATTGTTCTATACCTGAAGAAAGTCTCGATTTTGTTCCCTCCAAAAGTTCTGGTTCCACTCAAACACTGCTTCTCTAAGAAGACGCAGTCTTCTTTCTCTAGGGGATTCGTTTTCTGGTTTAGAAAAAATGACTCTCCTAAGATTTGTCTCTGGATCAAATGGCCCTATTAAGTCATGCTCTGGGTCAGGCTTTGGTTCTTTGGACCGTGACCCACTGAAGGATCTAACCTGATCAGAGGCAAAGAAGTTGAAACAATGTAAAACATAGTACAATTAACACTTCACAAAATCAAAAATCACTCTAACAGCCACCATGGTCTAGTGGATACGTTCCTTGCCTTCAGTTCAAGAGGGTCAGGGTCAAAATCCAGAAAGGGCCATTAGTGACGTCAGGAAGGGCATCCAGTATTAAAGTGCTACCTGCTCCAGTAACAATGTGCTACCTATATACATATATAGGTAAAAATAAAACAACTTGGGCTTTCCAGCAAGCTTTCGGGGTATTATTCCTTCACGGGGCTATATATATCTACAAAATTGCCTCAGTTGATAAAGCTTTTTCAAGTATACAGTGGCGGAAACCGATACCAACTTTAAGTATTCATTTTCATTTCAATTGCAGGACATAAAATCGAAATGTACAAGCCGTAGAAAACGAAAGCTCTCAAATCTATTACTGAGCAAGAACGAAGAGAATGGAAATGAAGAACATCAGAATAATTTCGATAAAGATTTGCTGTCATTTGAGGGAACATTTTTGCAACGAAATGTAATGGACACTCGACAAAGGCATAGTAACAAAAGATTGAATGCTGCTGTTATGCCAAACAAAGGAATAGAAGACAACCACGAATCCAACGAGCCACAGAATATCCTACAAACTGAGTCGGGCATTAACAACACACTTATGCAAGGTACTGAATGCGATATTTCTTTACAAGATAATTCACACGATGTTAGTAATGTTAGTAATGTTAGTGATGTTAGAAATGTTACTCCCGCAAATAGGATTAAGGGCAATTTTGTTAGTACTAACGTTTTCAATTTAAGTCATAGGATCCTTACGCCACCTCAAATATTGTTACTTTCCAGAGGGATTAAGTTTGTCTTACGAATAGATATCTAATCATTTACCATTTCCATGGGGAAACATATATTTTAAAGTACTAGGTCACACTATAAAATTTTTTCAGATGATACCTATTTCTGGAAAACCAACAAAAGGAATAGTGATTCCTTATGACCATATTTGCTATTGAGTTGAACTCTAGATCAGAAACATCAGACAAAACTGCTGCCTTGACAACAGAAAACATTATAAGCAATTATTTTAAAATTCAGTAGCTTAAAATTAAGGTTATATTATTATATGCACAAAGGATTTAAAATAAATGATTGATCTCTGGCTAACAGAAATGAGGTTTTTATTAATGAGCATCATAATTATCACCATATCAAGATCTCATTATCAAATTCTCCTTCTTTAGCATAATTATCATGATCATCATTGTGACCATTAGTTCTTGATCATCATCTTCAAAATCATCGTTATTAGCATCACATTGTGGCTGTCACTTTGCCAGTAACTTTGGAAGTGATGTTAATTTGTTTTCATTACAATGTATATACTTTATGTTACTTCTTTTCATGTTTTGAGAACAAAATTTTCGAGATTTTGGAGGGGGGTAAGAAACTGCAGTAGCATGTATTTTATGCCAGTTGCTTATCTTGTATTCATAAATACTGAATGTAGAACAATGCTTGGCATTCCTTGCAAATGATGACATATCCTCATAAGGTGAATAAATTGTAGATCATTGTAGACATTTCTTGACTTAGTAAACTAAGAGATGCCAGTTATATTAACTCTGACTACTTAGTTTTCATGGGGAAAAATGCAACTTACATACATGAAAATAAACCAAAACAATAATCTACCATACCTGATGATCATGGTAGGATGTAAGCACAGCCCTGCAAATTTGAGGAAAGATGAGTCCTTTTTGTACACAGTTGCAGCAACCTGACCAATTGGTTAAAAATGAAAGAAAAGCATAGCTTTGAATTTGATGCACATAATATAATCGGAAAGAGAAGCTGAATAATTTTATAGAAGTGATCAAAATGTTTTGCTAGGAAGATGACTTCATGAAAAAATTCGATTCTTTAATAACATAAAAAAATCAGGAAGTCAAAACATATTTATGGAGAAATGTTTGAATATACACTAAAAGGAAGTTTCTATCATTTTTTACCCTTACAGTACCAAGTTTTCTCTGGTACATGCATCAAATCAAACAACTCTCAATTACTATGATTTAAAACTGCAAAGATGAAAACGTTTGAAAAAAGGTATACATCCTGTTGTGCTTTGTGGCGGAACAGCAAAGGATATAAGCAATGAAAACACGGAGCTACTAAATTTGTGTGTCAACTTAGGAATTACTCAACAAGGAACTGACAAGGTAGGTGGGGTTACTCATGAACGAGGCTAAATTATTACATCATATCTTGTGTTCGGCTGTGACTACTTAGATATATAACACTTTTTGGGGGGGAATTATTCTTGAGGGCAATCATATTAAAACCCATGGCATAAATAGATTATATTCACTCTTGAATCTTACATAGTTTTCTCTTCTTGACTGAGATTTATTGATGTTTACTTAAACAAACACCAGTTGCTGCATCTTTAGGAATGAGCCAGTTAATAAAAAACTCTATCAGACATGGTATTAATATGAATTGTCCAGGATGGGAAGAATATGGAGAGAAATCATCCAGGAGGCAATTGTGTGATGAGGCAGTTCTCAGAGGTCAGTTGTCCAGAGGGCAAATATTTTCCAGTAATTGTCCTACAATTGTCCAGTTGAGAATTGTCCTGTCACCAAGTTAAGGATGATGGAACCACTGAAGAACAACTCTGCATAATCACTACATGATAAAAGGTCTAAAAAGCCAAGTATTTCTTGACTGTTGGGAAAGAGCTATTGTAAAAATGCATGAAGATTGTTGGGCCATTGCATAACTCTTACCTTTTTATTTGTGTTCTCATTATCTATGAGAAAAATTTTAGAAAAACTTAAAATCTCACAATATTAAACAATGAGGAACATGGGAAAGATATTACCACTTTATATTGAATTAAATGGGGTAAAAATCAGGGACATTTTTGCACCTGAACACCATTAAATTGAAATATATACACAACAGAAACTCCCCTTGCTATATATAATGATTAGGGATGATTTTCACACAAGGAGTTGTTCCATCATCTTCCTGCATTGTGACTTGACACCTATTCCCAACAAAGGAAAGTCAACTACTCAGTATTCTTCGTTCCGCCTGATAACTGCATCGACTACCCCCTGCACGCTTTTTGAGCTGTTATTTGTCGAAAAAAAACTGAAGCATAATTGTTATGTCCCTCCGCACCAGTTCAGTTTTCAGCAAGGTCTAGGGTGTTCTGATGCTCTTACAGCGGTAGCGAATGTCTTAGTCAATGCAAATG
>JAAAKL020004406.1:0-21043 GCA_010016065.2 Carybdea cf. marsupialis auct. non (Linnaeus, 1758) | reverse complement strand
TATTCTGGCAGAGCCTGCATCAGTCGTTTATAGTGTACTTGCCTGTGTTCATTTGTCAGAAAATTAAGGAAAACAGGGTTTTTGGAACTAAAATATTAAGAACATGAAGGCTTTATATGATTCAGAATTAAGAACATTTTAAGAACTTTTTAAAACTTACTTTTCAAATACCTAAGAACATTTTAAGCCTTGAAGAATTCCGAATGTTCTTATAAAAATAGCTGTAATCTATAACTACATCATATTAACAAAATGGGATCTACAAAATTGTATGTGTGGTTCACCGTTTGATGGGGAAATCCCAAGACCTGTATTCCTCCATATGCACCCCACATATCGGACATAATTGTGCTGACCGGCGCAATCAACTGCTGTATTATTGGCAGAACAGCATACATAAAACATTGGCGTGACTCCCTACATATTCCTCCAAATAGCCACTGCTGTGGAAGTGCATATTTTGGTGGGAGAATTGTGGAAAAAGTGGTTGGGGGGTTCTATCTCTGAATGAGGCGGTGGGGGGGTATCTAGGAAAGTACCCATGACGGCTCAAGCCCAGGCTATGCCGTCAATCAGAAAGCTCTGTTGCAAACCCAGAAGGAAAATAGGAACCATGAATTATGTTGGTACGGATAGGAAAGGAACTTGTCACTCTTTCTCGCCATCCCGTGACTTGGGATATGTAATGCTATACAACTTCAAATACCTTATCCTCTGCGGCATACTATGAGATTACTTCATACTTTACTAGAGAAATAGTATGTCTCCAGGCCCTTCAAATCTCCATTCATGCAGTTGCTTACAAGGACAATATGAAGACTTCAATTCAGGACAGGACAATTGGCTTATGGTGTAAGGGTGCAAGCGGAAGGCCAAAGCAAATGTTGACATGTCAAAAGGGCGTGGCCATTATTTTATACATTTAGAAGTATATTTTGAAATACCTGCCAATGCCGAATATTCGATTCAAATACTATCACATACATGTTTTGTCTTTACTAGCAATTTCAAACCTTTTTTTTTCAATGAAAACGCTCTTGGGGGAGGCAACCGTCCGCCGCTACTTCTATCCACAAATGATGCGTCTGCCATGTAAGACGTGAACGAAAAGCACAGACACAATTCACTGTAATAGAAAGTACACTTGACATCCAATTCTTTCGTGTCTTTTGATCAATGTGACAAAACTCATTACTTCGCCTTCGCCAGTGTTAAGCAGATACCCTCTGCAAAGATTAGTCTCTTTATTAAGATGAAATGAAAAATATAAGTTATCAGATTCTGCTATTCAACAATCTATAGAAATTGTATAAATAGTTAATATTTCTATGAAACCATCGACATACTTCATGACATTGCATAAATCCTAATGTCTAACCTTCACTTTACTATCAGGCTAATTCCTGAAATTGTAGGGCAGATATGCAAAGAGACTTCGCTAGGTAGACCACCCTAGGGACCATTCTTGTGTGGTGGACATAGCAGGATGGTTTACGTAGCAGAATTCACCCTGTAAGTCCTACAGACCTGACATCAGCAAAAATCATCACACAGTGGATAGCCAAGCTCAGCATGTTGACAGACACTGTACACTTTCTGTGGGATTACAAAATAAGGCGTTACTTCAATTTATTTGTTTTTATTGTTGTTATTTTTGTACACACACCATGGCTATAATCTAGGGGCCTTTTAGTCACTATAATACGTAAATATAATACGTAATAAAGTGTTCTGTAAGTGAAAAGTGCCTGTGACTGTTGTGCCCCTCAAATTTAAGACGTTTCCTACGCCCTTGTTGGCTATTAAACATAATAATCAAATATCACTAATCTCCATCACTAATTTCTTTTTACTTAAAGCTGAAATTAATTTTCGTGCAAGCCTTTGGTGGTAGCTATAACTATAGTTATCCCAAAAGGAAAGCTGTACTTTTACAATTGTACAAAGATCAAATTACTTTTGCAAATCTATTTAAAAAGGATTGCACTGTTCAAATTGATAATATAGAGACATGTGGGGACGTGATACTGCAAGTAAGCAGACTAAATGGCAGGATGACGCAAAAGAAATAGCAAATTTAAACATCTTAAAACATTGCCTTGCTTTATACGTGCCCGATCTTGCATTTCCCTGTACCAAAGAGATAGAGTAGATAGATCCCAACAGAAGCACCTAAATGTTAAACGCAATAAAAGAAAAGAAATGGTGACACTAGCCTGATAAACAGTCCAACAGCTTAAGTATTTTTGTAGTAGGGCTGCATGCCATGCTGCAGTGTAATTCTCACTGTATATCAAAGTGTGTGATGAAAAAACCGATGACTTCCTGATGGCCGAGCACAGGCTACCTGTATGTATAGGCTCCAAAATTAACATGCCACTTTGTAGAACACGATATGTACAAAGATACGAAAATATGAGTATCTGAAATTTGCACAGGTTACCTGGGTTAAATTCTTAACAATGGCATTGAAGAAAGGGTAAAGGAATTACAAATTCAGGCTGATATCTTTGGAAATTATTATTTACTGTCGATGTTACTTTTACCCACCTACTGAAATCTGAAAGTAAGGAGCCAAAGAATACGCCTTGCAGGGCACTGCCACAGGCATCTAGAGTAAATAGCATCACGCCTTGCATTCTGGAAACCAACAAAGGGACGAATAAACAGAGGCAGACCTGAATCTGAAAGCGGAGACAAACCTATCTGATGTGACTGGAATCAAATGGGCAGTGGAATATTGCAAGTCGTGGAGGAAACTGACAGAATTGGTTTGTTTGGAAGTTCGACGAAGGTAGGTAGGTAAGTAAAATCTCATTTATTTTCAAAAGAATTAAGCTGGCTATAAGAATATCAGAGTAATACAATAATCAAACCTGCCAGGGGCTCCGTTGGAGAACTGATGGAACCCTGAGCCTTCGATTAAATGTGGTATGACGACTGCAACCATATGATGTTTTTTGCTTAGTCTTTGAATATCGGTTAACTGTATATGAAGAGTTTTATTTAAGTGGAAGAACACTCTTGTACCGGTTCCATAACTGAGCTGTTCACAAAATGATATTGTAGCTTGTTGAAGTACCTCCTTTCAATTCAAATTTCCTAGACAAGTCCCATAAAACCTTTTCTTGTTCGTTATATGAATCTGCATCTGGATTAGTTGTGTACTAAATTGTTCTCTGATAATTTCCTGAAAAAGCACTAAGCAATGCCCGAAAGTGCCGAACAATATTTACAAAATCTCTGAATTTTTTAAAAATATCTCTATTTTTAACAGAGCATAGTTTAATACCTTTTACAAAGTTATCAAAGATAGAAAACGGATCAAGAGTAACACAGATCCCATGCCTTAAATCTTCACCGAGTATTTTACAAACATTGGTACAGAATTAGCTTCACAATTCAAAAACGAAATTATAGATTCGAATTCGATACATTAAACAAACTAGTGGTAAAGTTATACTTAGTAGTACATCCAACAAAAAAGTGATAGGATCTATTGATAAATCAAAGCCATTAAAACCGTCGGTTTCGATGGTAAAATCAATGTTGTGAAAAGATGCAAACAAGTCCTTACAATAACAGAAGCCCATGTAATAGATGATTCAATATTGCAAGGCGTGTTTCCAAATCATTTAAATGCTGTGAAACCATCCTCAAATGCAAAGCTGGTAAATAAAACGAACATGGAGAATTATCACCTCATTTCTATACTTTCGGTATTTTCAAGTATGTACCTTGAAAACAGAAGACAAGTTATAATCTACGAAAGAAATATGATCTCTCCTTAAAAATTTACTTGCGGAGTACCCCATTGGAGTATCCTAGCGTCACTATTCTTTCTGATTTACATAAGTCACTTACCTGAAGCATTAAGAAAGTCAAAAAATTTTTGTTGCAGAATATTACAACCCTAAAAACTAAAATTAAAACTAAAAAAGGAAAGAGGACAAGTTGGGCTTAAAATTACCTACTTATACAAGCATTTACATTGATAAATATTTATTGATTTGCGCCAGTGACGAGATAAATCATGCTGCAAGAAAAGGCAATGCAACTAGTTTGTTAAGCTGCCAAGCCGGTGTCTACAAAACTCACCTGTAAATAGTCTTTCAAAGATAATGAACGACTTTCAAATTGATATCTGCCGTAAAAAAACTACCAATTTCCTTCTAAACATTCTTAAACATATCGCACATTCGACCAACATCTTCACAACTAAGGTAGCAAGGAACATGGAAAAGGTTTCTCTTGAATATTGAAAGCCACTCATCTGTGGTCTACGCTTTGTGCCTGTGACAAGTAACAAAATATTTATAGCAAAAGTAAACGACAACTTAATGTTGTTTACTGTATAAAATAACAGAAGAGGACAGCAGTTTTGATATTCGTAAAGCAGGATGATACCCTCTGCAATCCTTACACAAACACGTATTGGACCCTGTGATTGAAACGGTCCCACAGTCAAAAATATTTGCTGCTAACTTTTGTTCAGGGTCAAGGTAACAACAAAATTGCTAACAATGAATATGCGAACTGTCAAAGAAAGCATAATCGCAAACCAAAATGTTCCCTATTCTAGAGCTCCAATGATACGACGATGTCCTTGTCTTCTAGGAAGACCATACATCGTACATTTATTTATTTTTAGCGTGTGTCTGGGGCTTGATTGTATGAAGTATAATGACGATAACTTAAATCCAGTTCTTAAATACTAAACGCCTTTTAACGTTTAAGTTTTATTCTGTTTACTGAAATAACTCTGCAACTAATTTCAAAGGAATAAAGAAATTTCAATGTGTGATCTTCAATTACAAATACCCAGAAGAATAGGAAGGGATATCTGTTAAAGCGCAGCTGTTAAATGATAAAAGGGTCTAGTAACGACTTGCTCAAATGTGACCCTGATTGAAGAACATCAGGGTGGTGAATTTTGCGCGGAAATCGTCTGGTCTAGTTATATGATTAAATAATAACTGTGGTTTGATTGACATCTTGGATCGGTATACTCCAATTCTAATGACAGTAAGCATATTTGCTCAGCAATTCTATTGAAGTCATCAAGGTGGAAAATACTTGCGATGTAACATTTTGGTCTAAAATTGTGAAGAAGAAGGCATTGGTAAAAAGTGATTAGTGATATGTTATTCGCGACGTGTGACGTGTGACGTGCGACGTGCCAATGTAAACAGTCTCAGGGATATAGAAAATTATGACATTTCTTTACAATGCTACTTCAACAATCGTATCAGATGTCAAGCTCACTGTGTTATTCCTTTAGCTTGCTTTAGATAACTTCATTGTGAATTCGATCTAGTCTGGTAACACCTAGAGTCCATCTCAACTCTCTCTTTTCCTCTGACCTTAACCACACAGCGTTAAATTATCTAGTCCCCCATCACTCAGAACTGCAACTCATTGCTAGTCTTAAGACGATGTCATAAACTCTCCTCTACAATTTCGTGTTGCAGAACACCCCACTCACCATCCGCCAGCTATGTAAACCGTTTTGTACCTAGATTCAATATCATCTAAGCACGTACACCTTATTGTGACTTCAGTAGAGTAGAATCAAAGGTGAGCACTCCTATTTTAAATTAAGACCTTAACCATGTTATCTTTTGCTTTAATGAAAATAAAATTTCGTGTAATACAAAAAATTTGGAGTAACTAGTTTCTATTTTGTTCAAACTATGTCTGTGTCTTTTAAATCAGATGATACAACAGCTTTTTCAAAGATTCATGCCTTACGTCCATTTGATGGAAAACATTATCTTCTGATAAATTGTTCAACAGGATATTTCTGAGGAATTGAGCCTGGCAAAGCATTGATAAGCGACGATCTTAGAACATGCTCTGTGATGTAATTGCTATGTTGGAATGAAGCTGCTTTTCCTAGACTCTCTTGTGCTTATACTTCATTGTCTAAATAGGTTTCTTTCCGGACGCAGTCAGAAACTCATCCTTTCCCTTCCTGCTAGTAATTGAATTCGATATGAAAAGTTGGAAGGAGACGGTTATGCTAGAAAATGGGGAAGAATGAATTTGTTTTATTTAAACTTTTCTGATGAAATTTCCCTAACAAACAAAAATAATGACTGTTCTACAGGGACGCTCACCTAGAAATATAGAAGAGGATTCAAACGTTGTATAACTATTCAATTGGAGCAAATGCAAAGTGAACTTATTAGTATGAGAGATCATTTAAATCTGAGTAGCATTGATGAAAATAATTTAGATGGCAGGGAACGTCTTCAGTAACCTTACATATCAGCCGATGGAAGTATCAGCAAAAATAAAGCAAAGTATAGGTGAAGCAAATTTTATAAGTTTAGATAAATGTATGGGGATGCAAGAACATCAGGCTGAAAGCAAGAAGCAAGAGATACGAAGCATGTGTCCTGTCTTTTTTTCTGTGCACATCTGAAAGTTGGCAGCTGAAAGTTAAGGAAAGCAATTGTTTGGATAAATTTTATCATAATTGGGTAAAGAAATTATGCAAAATTTCATACTTAGACCGAGTGACAAATAAGCATGCGAGAACGCTAGGAGTTAGTAACAGCGAAAATTAAAGATCAATTTTGTTTGGGTATATATTCATAATGGCTGGAGACAGTTATTCAAACTTCTAAGCCAACGGATTGCGGATAGAAGAAGGCGCAAGTGAGAAAGGCCAGCTATGGTCTGGAGCGGACTCTTGGTAGATAATTGGCAATCTAAGGCAATTTTGGACGTGTCAACCATTTTGAAATATTGGATTCTGAAATAGCTTTAAATATACATTAAGTGCTTCAATACTTTATGAAAATTGGTTTCCCTTTACTAGGTAGATCGTGGAGCAAAACAGTGGCCATAATCTGAAAACTGCCAGCAAATCAATTCAAAGGCAAAGACTGTGATTGGTACCAAATAGAAGTGGAAATGATTCACATGTGGAGTCTTATGAAACAACCTAAGCACTTAATAAGTGTTAAGTACTAATTACAAAGCAAACTTCTCATCATCCTTTCAGTCTTTAACTGCTTTCCTCCAAGCCCAAGTTAAGTCTTCTAAGTAATTGTTACAGTACGGTACCGCATGAATTGCATATGAATTGTTATTACCGTAGGCAACCTCGAATAAAAAGGGATTAGGGTGTATAAACTTGATATTTTTAGAAATAAAGGCAACGATCAACATCATCCCGTGAATACATTACCATATCATGAGGAACATGTACAAGAATATACTCTGTGCAAGTCTTTTGATCGACAGTTACCGAAAGGATTACAAGTCGTAGTTGCAATATAACAAGGCTATCTGATCACTCCTGCATTACTCAATTTGTACATTCGATTTACTTTGAAAGAAGGTAGATGTCTACTAAATGAAGACACAGTCAATACAGACATAAATTATGCCACCGATACTTTCCTGCTGTCTTTTGTTAACTGGCTATAGTTTCCATATTTCGGCAACTTAGATTTCCAAGAATTACACTAGCATCTCCTGAATTTGGAAGACTGAATTCAATATATTACAAAACCATTTCCTCTAATTTGAAGACGAGACTTTGTTTAGCACTTGTGGTACAAGATGCAATCTATTGAAATGAAACACGGACTCCGACTTAAGAGGCATCAGGTAAACTGCAAGCGTTTAAACAACAGAGGGAGGTAAGTGGAATGAGTAACAATTTCTGATTATTTCTTGCAAGAGAAGATGTACCAAAAACCAAGATCTAGAATTAAATTTATCATCAGCATTAAATAAAGGCAAAGAAATGATTTCAGATTCCAAAATGAAACTTATGTTTACGAAATTCATAACTGTCATTTTCAAATATCAGTACATCTACCGAAATGGTGGACTGACCAGATAAATGCAAGATATACATTTGCCAGTGGTTACGTCAGCAAGTAAAACAGAAGAAGGAGATACATAAAAAGTTCTAGTCAATTGTGCATCAGCAAAACTCCTGTGATGAAGACTGTGTACAAACATGTAGGTACCTCTGTATGACGTCCAGACAACTTCATTCGATTTGTAAGGACATTTGCAACAACACATTCAGATCAGTTTTCCAATGTATTGACCATTGATATCAGAGCTCCTCTTTTTATTAAGCGGTGCAGAATAAACGCAAGTAAGCAAATTCAATAAGCCATAGCTAAAAGAAGATCGTTTTACTCAATGTCTCATAATGACCTCAATGCACTCTCGAGAACAATTAGGTCTTGCAAATGGTTACGTGCTTTTTTGTAACCCACTGCTTGTGACCCACTGCTTGTGACCCACTGCTTGTGACCCATTGCTTGTGACCCATTGCTTGTGACCCATTGCTTGTGACCCACTGCTTGTGACCCACTGCTTGTGACCGATTGCTTGTGACCCACTCCTTGTGACCCACTGCTTGTGATCCACTCCTTGTGACCCACTGCTTGTGATCCACTGCTTGTGACCCACTGCTTGTGACCCACTCCTTGTGACCCACTGCTTGTGACAACCTCTTAACTTAATTCAGTATTAGCCTACAAAATAAGAATATTCCAACTTTCACCATACAGGCAACCATTTTCTATGTTGAATCGGGAGGAGAAAATCTTGAAATGATACAAACATTAAAAACCCATTTACAGTAGTAAATTATTACCAAGAAGAAAGGACTTCAAATAGTCAGTTTGATAGTTTCTCTAAATTAAGTTAAAAGGGATGTAAATATCCACCAGCGGTACATTTGAAATTAAATTTGGCGAATAGGGGAATAGAGAATGTCATCATAACCTTAAGTCTCTAACATCCGTTTGCAGAGTACACGCCGTGAGCCAGTGGGACACTGGTTCAAGTTTTTCTGGTGAAATATTTTCTATTAGTCTACTTATTTTTATAGTTTTTGTTTTGAAATCACTTTTTTCTCGGTGAATTTACTGTGTATTATTCGATCATCAGTCTTCCTGTATACAACATGAGTAATCTGTCTAACAGAAACTCCACTTATCCACGAGATGTTACAGAAATACGTTGTCTGACCCAATGCTACCCAAGAAGCGAACCGCAGATGCTAAAAATGCTTCTCGTTTAGATTAGCGTGAAATCACTCATCAAGAGAATCCCTGAATATTTTTCAACATAATGTTCTTCAAAGACTCGATTTAAGATGTTAATGTCATTCAGCTGCTCCTTCTCGGAGCTTCTTTTAGAGCATCGAATATTACAGTTGAAAATTAGTTTTTATGCTGAAGGGCTGCTAGGCAAAAATTGATTGAGATAGAAATAATAAATATATTTTGCGATATTCTTAGTGTTGCGACGTGTCATTAGTTATAGGGCTTGGGCTGAGTTATGTGAAACCGCTGGTCACCCACGCTATCTTATAAAGGATTGTGTAATTCCTCATGACATGTGCTTTTCGGAGATAGAAGTTATGAGTAGGTTTTGTATTCTTGCTATCGTGAGTTTACATAAAAGTTCTATGTGTCAGAATTATATTCTACTTTGTCAGCATCTAACTTCTTTAGTCGCGCTATAATATTAGTTACAGGTAAAACCCCAGTAAGAAAAGAACAACAACGGGTTATTACAAGACTCTCTTCTGGTCTTCTGAAGACTGGTGACAAGTCTAAATAAACTAAACCACCGGGATATAAAAAATCACTAAACCATAAACCATGCTAAATATTGAGGGAAATTCTAATGAAGGCTAACAATGACGTAGCTATTGACTGTTGTTAGATCTGCTTTAACCATCTTTATCAACCATCTTTATTAACCATTTAACAGTTTTTTTGGCACAAGGAAATGAGGAAGACCAGCAATCCGCTACCATGACAACATCAAGGAGATTACTGGCTTGTCCTTTGTTGAGGTCATCGGACGAGCGCAGGATAGACGGCGGAAGAGAAGATTCTGCATGGGTGCCACAAAGAGTGGCAACTCAAATGAAACTGATGATGATTAATCCAGACAGTTATACTACATCAACGCTAGACTGACATATTGATTAAAACGTATTGAAGCAGCACCAGGGTGCGGGGGAAAAAACAATAATTTTCTGCACATGCGTGTTAGTTGCTTAGTTTGGGGGCACCTTCTCTCAGTGGGGCAGCAAAGCAAGCAAATGCCCCTGACTCCACCATTGTATCAAAGGAAGATTATTTGATAGACTGTTCAGAAGAAATTTATTTGTGGTGCAGAACAATAAAACTGCACGTAATAGCGAGAACATTTTAGTACTGAAAAGCTTTTTTTCGCCCGACACTTATCAGAGCACTAAAATATTTTCGCTACTACGTACCGTTTAGAAGCTGTGGCAGATTGTAATAAGTAACTTCAGGCGTCATATCCAAGGTCTCTAGTAAACCAGAGTAGCTGGTATTAAAACCTATTGTAGCTGAAAGCTGTATAAGTCATTGAATTACAACTTTGAAAGGTTATGCAGAGGCTGTGGAGACACAGTGAGCGTAATATCTCCAGCTCAGTAAAGCTTTCTTCATAACAAGAAAATTTTGCCATCAAACCAAGAAAGCTTCTCCTTTGAGCATTATGATGTTACAGGCCACCTTTTTGAGGTCCGTCCACTTTGGAATATTATGTTTAAGATAAACAGTACATGTTTTACATTCTTATAAGCAATTTCATCTTTGTTTTCTTTGAACCTTTCTAAAGAAAGGTTTCTTTGAGCCAAGTGCTTCTCCCTAAGAACATAAGGCGTGGTCCCGGTTATCTCAACCCAACCCAACCTCCCACTTTGTAACCGCTGTTTCCAGCGCTGGACGCTGTCATGCTTACTTTAAACCTTTAAGTCTAATGAATCAAACACTTTCTTCAGGGTGTAACAGCAACCATGGTAATTCAATGATTTGCAAGGTACGAGAACCACAATTTCATTACGTCATAACTGCAACTTTCGTAATCCAAACAAGTCAAATACTAGATCAATGATCCTAGGTTTTTGAATCTTCATTAGGGAATAAAAACTTCTATTTTGATATAACCCGGTGAAATGCATCCAACCAAAACCGTTACAAGATGACACATTGTGGTTTTATACATTTGTGTAATGAGGCTGGTCATGCAGAATCTGTGTCAAGTTTGGGGTCTTTTTGATGGACGTAGATATGATTGGCGAGAGCTGAACAAAGGTATGTATAAAGTTGATCATTGTTTTTACATTGATGTATTCTATAAACAAGAATATTTTTATTAATGATGATAATAATAACTTAGTGAGTGGATTGATTTGAATTCATGTTGCGGTGAAGATGATACCTTATGGAGTGGCACGCCTGCCGTACCAGCTTTGTATGTTACTTTCATGTTGTTATGAGGTTTTTGACGAGTCCGAGATCAATAACTGTCCACCTCCACGGCTGTACTTGCCTTTATAAGTTCGAACTTGACAGTACAAACACATGTGTGACATATGCTACTAGGTTTTGGCCTTACCTGGCCGGATTTCCCAGGAGTGTCATGTTAGACCCTTATGCAGGGGTTTTTGGACATTGTCCGGAGGTTGGTAAGAGCCACCGTAAGGCCAAAGCTTCCTTACTACTCTTAACTGGGTGGTGTGAAGAACAAGATAATTACAAGAATATAGTGCAAAGGAATTACAACGGGAAGTATCATCAATTTGTGGTAAAGTTTTGAGAATCACGTTTCTAGTCATGGAAATAGTTTCTAGTTTCATCCGATACCTTATTGATGGATGAGAAGAGCAAAACAGCTATCAAAAATGTTATGTTACAAGATAGGACTGCGTTTGTAAAGACGGCCCAATTTTAAAGTGAACCCCTTATCTGAAGAGCTTTACACGAATTATTGAAGGATACTATGTTCATTATAGTAATTGGCATTGTTGTCAACCCTTTTTTCTCTTTTTTATTCTTCTCTCTTCTCTCTTATTTATTCTCCATTTGCACCTCCTTACTTTTTTTGTCATGGGGGAAACTCAGTTTGCCTATTTAAGATATTTTCACTTAATTGATGATATTCAAACATTGCAACAGAAACTCATTTTGTCGGAAATTATATAGATAGATTACCTTTTGAGGACCGAATGCATTTGGCAAACGACTTGTAATGAAACCATAAAGCCATTAAAAATTTAAAAGGGAAAAAAATGCAGTTGGTTCCTACTTAACCTATTCTTGTTTTCGTCCTACATTCTGAAGTTCAAACTTCACGACCACCATCCTCAGACACTTAAAAAGAACAAAGGCTGTGAAGAGCGCTACGTAGTTCCAAAAGTCTAGACTGGAAAGTTTCATTTGTGCGCGGGCAATTTCTTTCTCCTACTCGTGCCTTGCGCGATTCTATCCTGAGTGTCATAGTATGTGCGGTTTGCTTAAGCAAAATTTATTGCCGATACATTTTAACTTTCAGCGTCCAGGAAAACCTTGCGCGTTCGCCTCATGCTTGGAATTAAACTGTGCGGCGAGCTTGGAAAAGCGCGCGGGATAAAGTTTCCAGTCTGGCCTCAAGTAAAACATTCCAACAATCGCTGCATTTGTAATAAAGAAACCCCGGTTCATCCATTCTTGCCGTAATCCTTAGAACATACCCAAACTACTTCAGATGAAATCGATCTTTTTATAAACACTCTCAAGGACGAGGCTTTGGAAATTCTTCTTTTGATCGTTTACCAGTTTCCGAATGTAAACAAAAATCTTCGCAAAGTTTCGCACCACTTCAACCGGCCACCTACGAAGTTACAATTTCCGTCCTTAAAATTCATTTGAAACTTACCTGACAAATCTTGCTCTGTCATATATCCTCTTCAATACGTTAACGTGTTGTTTGCCAAAGGATTAGTTACTGACAGCCGGGTGTCGGTGTCCGATGGTCATAGCCAGTGGCGATTTGGAAAGGTGAGGGGCCCAGGGTGAAAGAAAGTTTGCGTGGGTCCTGTAAGTGATGCAAAATAGTAATGCAGTTTAGAGATATCTTAAACGGAGGCACTTGAGGTGCCGTATTTTCAAAAATGGATTAGTCACCAATTTCCCACTTACTCCCACGAGATTACTACGACATGTAGATGAATATTTTCTTGTCATTAAATTGCGGGGCAGCAAAGAAGGACATCGCCCGTCGAGTCGCGGGGCTCTTGGACATACCTGACTTGGCTACTCTTAAAAGATTATTAGTCATACTCTTTAAATACTTCGCACTTTTAGATACGGCGTCTTTCAGGGGCTGATCTTGACTAGTTACTTAGATATCTCTAAAGAGGAACAGGCGTGACTTACAAAGCTGCTCTGTCCTACGAATGCTACTGGGTTTCTGTAAGGCTTTATAGACCAAAACTTAAGCTTTCAGCCCTATCAAGAACCTTTGCTTAAGACACCAAAAATCTCATTTTCTCAACACACTGGGTATTAGCAGGAACCCCACACACAAGCATTCAGAAGAAAAATGACTGCTTCGACGAAAATGGGAAGGAACTAAGGATTTTAAGTTTTGTGAATAGTTCACGGTATCTCTGAACATAGTAGATGATACGAAGAATACTCTAGCTTTGAAGAACAGATAGGCTTCCAATTGCCATAAAAAGGAACTCTGATGTCATGAGGTTATGGTCTTTGCCCTTTTTTCCTAATACATCATAGACTAGACTTAGAAATTTCGTTACTATTGATATCGTTTATTAATTGCAAATATTCGTTTCACGAATACAATACCCTTAACAAACAATTACAAAATGACTGGAATACCTTGATGGTCTCAATAATAAGAGTCAATATGATAGTTATTTGTAAGACCTTCCCTGTAAAAAAACTTGGTGGAGGAGGCTTTACTCCATCAACTGGCGTAGTATCTCGCCTTATGGTTGCTTGAGCGTTGTTCAGCCCACTATTTTTTAGCTTTTCTGCCTGCTTTTGGAACGTTTGCCATTCCAATCCCCCTCTCCTCTAGTCAAACTAGCTTTATCAGTTTTTCTCTGGCATTAGGCTAGTTACCCCATTTGAGCAAAGTCGTCAGCGACGAGCATATAACATCTTTGAAATCAAACTTGCTCGATGATTGCTTCATGATTGACTGATTATCTTCAGTACGGTAGTGAGTAAGAAATGAAGAAGCACCCTGTCATCATCAAATATGCTTGTATCCATCATCTCTTGTCTGTTTTTACGCATTTATGTCATAATTCAGAAGCATCTATCACAGTTATTCAATTCTATCAGAGAAAATCTGCATTTATAACATGACCACCCATGCTCTGACAAGCAACAAGTATTTACAAATAACTCATGTTTCCATCTTCAGCTCAAGTTACTTATGCTTCACATGTAATTGAGTGGAATATGATAAATACGCTGAAGATCCTGTTTGTTCATGGAACCTAAGACTTGTGAGACCTACACCTTACATAAAACGATGTAAAAGGGCGTGGTTCTGAAAGCTTTAAGGCCGCAGCCATCTCAATTTTCAATGTTTAAGGTAGGTACAGAAAGTCACTTACATAAACGTGCTCTTTACGACAGTTGCAGAAATTCTATTAGCTTTATAATTGAACAACCACTGCAGCACTTCTATGACAGGCCCATACTCTCTGCAACGCCAATATGATAAGCGACCTCTTACACTTGCACTGTTTGAAATCGACCCACATCCTTTTAAACACTTCCCTCTCTATCAGTAAAACGGCTGCGGCAGGGGTAGGTAGGTGCACCGGAGGTTGGAATTTGGTACACGTCGTATAAAAGTATTTTTACTATAAGGCTATCTTAGCCTTAAAAATCATTTAATAGAGAATAGGTGGTCTTGTGTTCTGTGGTAGAGCATTCAATTCTCAAGTAGTGCTAGTCCTCAGCTACGGCATTGTGAGGTACGGTGGCCGGTTCTTTCCTTGCTGTCTTTCCTTGCACGGTAGGAAACTACTCCAGGTGAGAAGTTTCCTACCGTGTTCGCAGAAGAAAGCCTTAGACTAAATTCCGAGCGTGAACTGGAAACATCAATCCCTCTTCTTCCCAGCCCAGCACTCGGCCTATTGACTTTGTTCCCTTCCCAGCTAACCACTAGGAGTTAGTTTTCCATCCAGTTATAAACACTGGTTACTTCAATGCTAGTGTACGCGTTGCAGACGGCCTAGTGACAGACTAAACAGCAAAGAACGAATTCTAAAATATAATAGCAAAAGCCAAAAATCCATGGTATTAAAGTAGACAAATAATGTAGAAGCTCTGAAATGATTCACCACAATATGAAAATGAAGTGTTCCGCTGAAAATCTCCACTGATTAAATCACAAAGATGCAACAACTACTTAAATACAATATACGATTCAAAGAAATAGATCGATTGACGTGATTGGACAAAAACTAGAGAGAAAAACAAGAGGCAAAATCTATAAGAAGAAAGTAATATAAATGAATGAGTAAAAGAACTCATTGAGGACTTAAGGAAGCAAGAAAAGGTTTCAAAAACGAGGCTGATAAACAAAACAATCTCTTTTTAAGAACAAGTGAAACACATCGAGTAACGACTAAATGGAAACATACGCTACAAGATGACGACAGTACGCTCTATGATCATATTTACACTAAAGTGCAACACGAGAGAAAATTAGGTTAACATATGAAAACCCCGTGTATATGCCCTCCAGACTTATATCCCCGTACAGTTTCTCACCAAGCTCTCATGAACATCAAGCCTTCACGGAGAACACCCTCGTGCATATGACCTTGGACTGGAAGATGCTAAAACAAGAAGACGAAAAATTCAGATATTGAATTAGAAAATATTTGAATGAAATAGTAGTTTATTGAAAGTTCAAAAGCAGCATAAACGGTATGTTGTGCGTAGCTTGTTCCTTCATTTATGGTTTCAAAGTACTACCTTGCTACGCTATGGGATGGGGTTTAGAATATAGGGAGTGAGAAACCAGAACATCATATGTTAGGCACGTACGGCAGCAGCTTTTCCAATATTGGTGCAAACCTCCAATACAAGATAAAATGAAGTTTCCCTCGAACTATTACATTCGACAAAATTCCCCCCTAAAAGAAAACTTTTTTCCGCCGAAATTCATACATTTGCACCTACAATACTTAGATGTTAGGTAAACTCTTATAGTTGCAACTGTAAAAAATGGGGGATGAGTGGAGACAGGCTATTTTACTTCCTGGAACTTTCTGGTCTGGAAATCATGAAAAATAGTGCTTACAGTATTGACGGATGCTTATTTAACGGATTTGGACCAACCCATTCAGACACATTTAAAGACATCAAAATATGGAACATTCTCTTTTAGCAGTTGAGACCATCCATGGGCTAACAAGAGATAGCAAAAGCCGTTATTCAACAACAGAAACATCCAAAATTAGTCGTATATGGTCAATACAAAAAATATGCACCTAATTTTAAAGTATTCTGAGTTTTTATAAACAGAAAAATATGTTTCAAATTGTAGTGTTGCCACTGATTTTTTTAAAGGTACCTGAAACATTACTCGCCAGTGAGAGACTAGTGTTTGAACATTTAATGATAGAATAACCTGTTTAATCTTTTAGCAAACAAAAACGACAAAAAGTATTTATGCCATGAGTACAGAATCCAATTACAGTAATTGATCGATAACAGTAGGAAAAGTACCAGCACTCCATGTCGGTACATTATCAAAAGGGCAATTTTAGTTGATGTAATATACTGTTCTTTTCACATGATCAGTCTACCAATCTGGAAATTGCTTTTTTTTATTTACGAAGAAATTGCATTTACTTCTTTAACTTGAAAATAGTAACATCGGTTTCTATGGGATTTTTTCTGTAAAATATATGTTTAAAGTTACATTTTTCTTCGAAACGAAGAAAAGCACACTACCGAATAGTTATGTCGATATTCAGTCTATGTTAGTCGTAACTTTATCTGCCTTTGTTGCAATGAAACTAATGAAACATTGTTTAGTATCATGCAGACCTCTATCCAAGTTCCCCTACACAAAACTTGTGCCTTTTCGAGCAAAATATTAAATGGAATTTTTTTGAAAAGGAATCAACGTGTATCATTGATTCCATTCAGTCTTTTGAAAGAAAGTTAGATGCTTTAACAAAGTGCTTGTAATGAAGAATTTAATTCGTGTCTCACACTTATGACTTAGCACAAATAGTATCCCTTTTAGCAACTAGCCTGATAAACAAACTCATCATTAAGTTAGTCTACTTTACTAACTTTATTGGTTTAAGTTATCCAAACCAACGGTTTGTTTTCCTCCTTTACCAGCTACACTAAGATACAACTTTAATGAGAGAAGGATAGTTCTTTCTGTTTAACGTATCAATATAGAAACATTGATGGATTATGAACAGAGAATACGTTGAATTTACCTCATAGTGACAGTTATATTTGCCTCACCTTCAATCCGTACCAGTTTGGATCCGATTCCAAATGTGTTGGCGAGATCAGGTCCAAACCCGTTCCTCTATAAACGAGTTTGGGTTCACCGGCTAAGAGTGTAAACGTAAGTCCACTCAGTGCCGTTTGTAAATTGGTTACTTAAACACCTCTAATATTAATATCTGTGCATTTACGTCGACGGCTAAGTTAATATTTTATCAATGTTACTTTTAACATGGTACTACTCAATTCTCTGCTGCTCACGTTTATGCTTCTACCCTTTTTGATTCGTTTACTCTACACAGAATGTAGAGCTACTCTTCTACTGTGTGACACCGGGAACCGAATTCCTAAGCTCGAAACATGAAGTCGCACTTTAACACGTAAAAGCGCGGAGCCGCTTTTTTGCACTTACTTTAGTCGATCTAGCTATTAATCTTGCAGGCGTCATGGAAGTGAAGGCGGGGTGTTACCGCGGGTCGGGTGCCTATCTCTACTTGATAATACAAGAAGTCCTTTGAAATACTACCATCTTCCGTCCTCTACACATTACCAAACTGTCAAAGCCACCTCTGTCTAAACATAGAGTAAATAGTTCTCTACAAAACTTCGCATTGATGACTTTGTCTTGCCATGAGATTTTGGGGATTTGTTTGAAGCGGCGTTTTGTGGAGGGAGTTTAGTTCCTTCTCATTATGAACATATATCGAACAGAGCTCACTGACAGTCAATGGCCCTACGTATTTGAACGTCAGTCTCTCAGGGTGATAAATGGCGGTTCAGTGGTATCCTGTTCCACGACTTTTGCCTTCTGCCTCATGACACTGATAGTGCAGGGCTTTTCGCGTGTAAAACCAGAGTAGCATTATCAATGAAAAGCACTTTGCTAATGAGAATCCACCTTGCTTTTGTTCTTGCTGGTTGCCTTGCTAGGTTAAAATAGTCTGCTATCAGATCCATGGTACGGGTGAACTCCTTTGGTAGACTAATCAAAGGCATGTGAGTGAAGCAAGGCGAATAATATGCCGAACAGGGTGCAAGAAAGGACACAACCCTACTTGACGCCACTGTTGACCTAGAGCGTGGAGACATTCTATTATTTCAAGACGTTTTTGAAGAGACTGACTAGGTCAAGTGCTTTTTATGGTTTATAAAAGCACCTCATTTATTCTTGCAGTTATGTTTCAGGAGGAGAACATGTCAGAAGAACATAGTTGTTACAAGTTCCTCCTATCTTCTGTATCTCGCATGTCCCTCGGAATTGCGGCTTCATTCTAGAATAGCTAAAGCAGTTCATAAAGGTGTGACAGCAGAACTTTTCTTTCTACCTTCAATGTCTCTTTTTTCTCTCTTTTCCTTTATGGAAAGATACTTCCCCAAGATGTCGACAACACACAAGTCCTTGTTTTTCTTTCCTTTTCTCCGTGTACATCTAGGAATATGTAGTGGATGGCCGTCCATAGTCGATTTCATTTTGGTTCACTATTAGGATTGTTTGACAAAGTCTGCTTAAGTTTGGAAGTGATTTTTTTATTCTTGTCTAGCTGTCATTTTAGTCAATTACGCCACGTATGAAGGATGTTAAGAAGGAGTGCAATGGTTGTTTTGCAGCTACGTACACTACGACTGATCCTTTCTCGAATAAGCATGGCCCTGACATTGATCTACCAGAGAAAAATTTATTTATCTATTTAGTTAAAACGATATTTTTTCCGAGAAAAAGTTAAATAATTTGGACAGCGGTGAAGTGATGAACCAATGCTTTGCCTGAAATTGGAGTCTAACTGTCTCCCGTGACCATTTTATCGATAAGTATAGATATTACGATGGACAATAATTCACTGCTTACTAGAAACGTCAACCCTTGCAATTTGGGCATGCGGTCGACTCACTGTAGCATCATCAATAGCAATTTCGGAGACTTTGAATTTCTAATTACTAGCACTGTACCGTCTGAAGTACACTGTACAGGTATTGGGTGCTAATGCAGCTGTACCTATCTGAATTGTGCCAGAGATACATCTCAAAGAGTTAGAATAACATGTCTGAAAACTTGGTCTCCGCATTTTCTAGCAATCAGTATATAATTTTTTGTAATAAAATGAATTAATCTTGAAAAACCATTTACAGTGCCGTTTCTGGTTTCAAATGGAGTATACTCTGGGACATGTCAATGATTCATAGATTGATTTATGGGTTGTAAGGATGGCGAAGTTAAAAAGTGATTTCTAGGTCGTAAGAGGACCGGACATTCGGACATATCAGTTCACCATTGTGCAAGTGCAATACGCAAGCTTAAGAAATTGTTAGGTTCTAACGACATATATATATTATGGACGATTTTAGGTTTTCACCAGCCGCCATATTTATTATAGTGAGCATATATTACAAATTGGAGTAAAGGATCCCTATAAAATAATAGGTAAAACATTGTGCGAGACTTTTAGCAGTTTGTGGGCTCCCTTTGTGGTGGCTGGAATGCACTGGGCATGATCAAGTGTACCAAATATAGGGCACATAAAATTGAATCAAGGACGATAATGTTATCTCGCTGTTTTCTACGGAGGTCAAAAGTATTAAGTTTCTTTTGCAACATTTAAACGGTCGAGTGTTCATAATTAAACAACTTATCTCATTACATCCTCCTGACATGAAGAACATGTGTAAGACAACAGTTCAATTTACGTCACTTTTAATTCATTCGAAATGGGAAACCTCATTGGCACCAATACATTCGCCACGTCTTCCTATTACCGTATATACTGTGTTTGCAAAAGACCTTTGTATGTTCTTTTACGTAACACTATTCTGATTTCTTGTATTGAAGAAGGCTAAATGATAATCAACTTTCACCCACGCAACGCAACACTTGACGCAGGAAAGGAGCGAAAAGGTGACAACGCGTCCCCAAGACTTTTAAAAGTCCCCTTCTTTCCTCTTTACGTAGCCCTCTTCCGCATTAAGATTGCTCTTTTATTGCTCAAAGGTACCCTTAACATGGATGTTCCCCCTCGCCGCACACACATACGCTGGACACCCTCCCTACGTCACCACAACTCAAGAAAATTGGTAAATAATATCTTTGTAAAAGGAAAGATTACAGAATTGTTTTATTTACGTTTTTGTGGGAGTCTAACAACAAATCAAAAGCTTGAAAATATTTTGTATTTTATGTATGCGTACCAGAGAATTGAAGAGTGCCAAGTATTGAAGAGTGGCCAGTGGAAGCTCCCTAGTTTCAAATCTAGGGTCAATGATATCTTTGACACACCCATATCTAGATTGTGGGGCGTTTCAACGTTCCACCAACGCTGGGTATTGACTACAAATAAATGTAAGTTATAGGGTCCAGGATGGTTATTTCTGTAGTAATGAGTGTTCTAAAGAAAGTTTAATTAGCAAATAATCAATGACACCAAAGGTTGAAATTATAGGTACCTTATCAACAAATGGTGAGCGGTTCAAGTTGTTTAATGATGAAAATTAAATCTGTGGAATTTTGAAAGTAAGAAATACCAAAATAATCTAGACGATAACATCTTAAAATGAATGGGAAGATGAAAAATCATGTCTACGAATTTCGAATCCTGTGCCCTTGATTTCGTCGGGAAATTGCTCTGCCACCCGAGCTATGACATTATCATGATCATCATCACCATCATCATCATCAACATCATCATCATCATCATCATCATCACCATAATCATCATTATCACCATAATCATCATCATCAT
>JAAAKL020004405.1:10081-21045 GCA_010016065.2 Carybdea cf. marsupialis auct. non (Linnaeus, 1758) | reverse complement strand
AGACATCATTGCAACTACAAATGGCTGGCGATATCCTACATTAAGCAGTCTTTATACTAAAGGTTGCATATCAATTCCTTCCTGTAAAATCTGAAGATAATTTGATGCCACTCGACTGATCATGATTTCATTGGTGCTTCGAAAACACACCAAAATGATAGCTTTTTAATGCTCTCGTCTTACATGTCTCTGAACTAACACCAAAGAGTTAAACAGTAACCAGCTAAGACAATGTCTTATATTCTTAGTCATGTGAGTATTATAATTTTAAACATCTATAATATTAGGTTACAGTGCACATCCGACAAACGCCATTCCTGTGTAGTAATTTAACTGAACGTCAATGCAAAACGAAGACGGACTTTGGATCCTCGCTGTTGTTCCTGTTTATAAATATAATGCGCAAGGGAGTTCATTGTGCAGTGCGCTCTTCACTCTCAAAACGCCCTTTCCATGTACAGCCAATATACAATGCACCATAACAGTGGAACATTTCTTCTGTGAACTTCCTTTAGAACCTCCGAAAAATCCGCGAAACATTTTTGTCATTTGTTGAGTTTACTTATATTACGTGTGAAGATCCATAAAATTATCGTTTCCTAAATTCAAATTTCATCCTGACAGGCATGATAATACGACCCCTACGTGATGACCGCCGCTCCGTACGACGATAGGGGCTAAAAATGAAAACAACCGCCCGGGCAGTGGAATAACTCACTTTCAAATCTACAGACCATATAAGACTCACTTTAGGTATCCTTTGTATTAACCAGATAATTATGGCAAGAACCACTTTCATTGATCATTCAAGTGCAACAAACATGACTACCTCCATTTCCCTACTATCCGATCTTCCCACGCTACCTGAAGAACTAAGTCTTTTCCTTTCCTTGTAGGTAAAATATTTCCATTTTCTTCACTTTGCAACTCTTATTTGCCTATCTGTATGCTGCTTATACACTGCAATGCGTTACATAACCATACTACCTCATCGTATTCCTAATGCTGCTAATGCATCTATGAATACTGCCCGACATTGTAAGTGTTTCGACTTCTCCGTATTCCTACCTACGGCAGATACTTACATCAATACGTTGAGCTACATTGCCAGTGTATCATGCACAGTACGAGATAAGTCTTAAAAACATGTCTTCGGAAGTGAAAAGCTTACCTTTTGTTTTTCCTTCTGCTTCTTTAGTTTCAAAAAGTTAATTAGCTTCGGCCTGAAGATCTGATGCCTGGAATGCAAACAGTTTGTTGCGGTGATCAAGTGTTCTTTAACATTATGAAACACGATCATAAATTTGGTAGATGTGATACGTATTACGGACGTACTGAACTGCGGTTCTATGATACAATACATGGTCAGATAAATGTGTATTTTTACTTTCAGAGCATGAAAAACCTTCTAAAGGCCAGGAGGGAAGCGTAGACTTCCAAAGACAAGCAATCAAGTAATGGATAGTGCTTAAGAGCCTGAAGGTTGATCTTGATCTTGCACTTATACGGAATGAGTAAGGTATATAATGGGTAGGATAACGAGTGCGGATGGTAAGCACTGACAAACTCGTCTACCAATTGGAGTGCTCGAGGGTACGAAGTAACGATATAACAGTGCGTTTGTTTATGGTCACATCAATGCCACATTAACTTTCAAGAGAGTCTCTTCTGCCTTGTCGCATCCTGTCTCCCTGCACTCATTGTTGCTAAATGTCTCGCTGTTACATGCAGGTCCAATCAAGAGAGTCTCTTCTGCCTTGTCGTATACTGTCTCCCTGCACTCATTGTTGCTAAAATGTCTTGTTGTTACACGCACGTCCCATCACAGTGCAAAATCCACATGTTACAATATGATCTTCTAGCAATTAGTAATGTGAAATTGTGGTGGTAATACATTTGTAGCCATGAGGGAACACATCGGAATAAAATTATTAAGTCCATAATGAATTGCGGGATAAACGTCGGTTATGAATCGTCCTTGAATATGCCTTACGTACGTAAATACAATAAATACTACTTCTTTTCACAATATTAAAGAACCAATCAAGGCCATAAATGGCGTTACCTTTTGATATTTTCAAAGAAGAACGGCAGATCTGATGGCTGGTTGTATAACGGCTAAAGTTTGAAAGAAGTAGATACATATCTGAGATCATTAAAAGTATCTATCATAAAAGAAGCGCAATCAAAAACAGTCCTATTTGGATACCCAAGACTATGCTATTAGCATAGGTGGGATATTGGCCTACGGCTTAAATTCTAAGCATGAAATAAATACAAGATAGAGATTATCGTAAGAGGCCGCCCGATGAATCAATTACAAGAGATTGCGCAACAGAATAAAAAGTTGTTTTTAGGTCGTGTTCAAATCATGAAATCAAAGAAAGTGCCTACGCTTCCCGTATCAGATCATTCGACTTTGGAGGAAAGTTAACTTTCAAGGAGAGCCCTCCAAATTACTTGCATTTGTATAATGCCATTAATGCTGTTACCGTGAAGATAATTAACACAGTGCGAATAAGTTCTAACCTTTAAATAATGCAAGTTCAGATCAGAGCATCTATACGATGAGTGATGAAAAAGTACAGTTTTCGTGTCAGATCCTAGATGGAGTAAATGAGGGAAGGGAATGTGCAAGGTACCCAGAGTTATTGAGATTGATTACTGAAAAAACATAAAAGATTGTCCCTTATCACCCTCTTTCTCTGTAATTCCCTGCGCTTTATGGCTCTTTGTACTGCAACCTCTACAGAACACTAACAAAATTGTCTACAGATAGGAACAGAAAGTATAACAAACTCCTTGTGTTTTACTGCGAAGTTAGTTGCTGTAACCCAACTTTCTCATAAAATAACAAACTACAAAGGTCAACAAGCTGAAACTCGTGAATATGCAGTAAACCTTCTGCCTCGTATCCACAGCGAGTCCTTTTGTGGGACTCCAAAAGTACCTTATGCTTCACGAATATAATTGGAATTGGATATTCTTACAGTGATCACGTCCAAACTCTCCGAGTAGTATCATGCAATATCAAATTAAAAATTCCTAAACTGGATGCCTTATAACATCGAAAACTTCCAAGGCAATAGTTGTTATCAGCCCGTAATCATGTGATGGCAAATTGTTTATGTTCTACAAAGTAGATATTTGATGCAAGGCATTTGCAGCATACTGACATAACTAAATAAAGTATATTATCAGACATTAAGTACAATACACTAAAGGGATCAATAACGTCTCACAGAGATATGTGATACTGTGTTGTGTCTGTTAGAAAAATAACAAGATATTAACCAATTCGCTTGACTGAAAAGAAACGAGGAAAAAACTACGATAAATCAATGCTGAAAGCTCCCTCTATTCTGCAATGCCTAACAATATTATTGAACAAAATATTGTTTTATATTAGAAGGAATTTTACCAATTCAGGTGGTAGCTAGTCAAGAAAACGAAAAAAAATGGAATGAAGAGTTGAAAATGAAACTTACCACAGACGAATCAATGCCCTTGTAATTTAGCTTCCTAAGGCATTCATGAGAAAGTTCTGCCTTGTTCTGCAGTACGAAAAATAGATATTGTGTTAAAAGCATGGAGATTCGGTAATTGATTAACGTCATAATCATCTTTCGTATCATCAGCATCAGCATAATCATCATGTTATACCTCAAGTCCAACCATCAACAATCCCATTTCGTGGCATATGAAAAGATATTCAGTATATTTAACTAACCCATTGAGCAAAGGCGGGATCGATGTAATAAAAATTACAAAATCGCTCTACTATGATTCTTCATTGATTTTTCAAAACACTAAAATTAACCTACTGTTCCAAAGGCCCTTTTGGCTATCATCATCATAAAGAGGAGTAAATCGCATACTTAACTCAACATAACTTCCTTACGTCTCTCGTAAAGACCTATTGGTAAATGCTTTTCTAAATGTTGAGACCCTGTTTATATGACATCTAGTGTTACCTTTATTAGTGTATGGTGGTAGCTAACGTAACATTTGTGAAAGGAGGAGGGGTGAGGAATGTTCTCCCCACAAGTCATGAACCTTGTAAACAAAGAACGTTTGTCCATAGTACAATATTTGTTATAAAGTTGGTGTTTAACCACCAAATCAACCTGTTTAGCCAGTCTAGGATGATATTGGGTATGACGGGAAAGCGAGATTAATACGAGGACTAATACGCATATTCATATCAATCACCAAAACTGTCAGAACTCTTATAAATTTGCACGTTAACGGGCTAGAATTTTAATTGTCGTGTGGTATCGTGTTGTACTGAAATAATGACGTCATACTTGATGACACATATATGGAAAATATTTAGCCTTTGCGTATTCTCTCCTACTCTTCTTTTTTCAAAAATAACTCACTGGATATAAGGCAGGGTTGCCACTTCAAGGTATTGAGTTACTTTAAAACAAGTGTAAAAAAAGTAAACAGAAAAATAGATGTAATTACAGGTAAAAATGTAAAAACATGTAAAAAAAGATTTCCAAGAAGATGGCGATTGACATTAGATTTAAAACTGTCAGGATCATAAGTAAGAGGAAAGTAGTCTGACGACAGAGAGTTCCAGATCTTGACAGTCCCAGGAGACGGTTGGCATAGAAATTGATAGAACGTTATACAGGAGGGAAATGTCTCAGCTTTAGCATTTGGATATCGCTTTCTATTTCAAATCGAAGGAGACTTACCCCTCGTATAAACTGTAACTGTGGTTGCAAGACGATCATAGGAAAACGTGATCACCGGCAAATTTAGTTTATAAAGATCATCATTGGGTAAGGCAAATGAACTTAGTTGCTTTCATACATGGGTCACGTTTGCAATCTCCCTCATCAATAGAGTTTGGATGGTCACTATCAATCAATAATAATACTCAAAATGGCCGCTACTATCTGTTACTCGACACAAATGTATTATGAAATTCTTATAATGCAATCCACAAAGTTCTTGATCACAATGGCAGAAAATAGTAATAATATCAATACCCTATTATCTGTAAATATGTTCTCCATCAGCTTCAAATCCTTGGACTGTATCCTTCCAGCTAGTTTTTCCAAAACACTAGCTTTCCCCTCATCTTCTAATTCGATTCCGTCGTCTTCTTTGTCCTCTTCCTTCACATTTTCTTCTCCTTTATCTTTCTGTTTTGAATCACTTTCTGGCTTCATGATTTCTTTGACTTCTTCTTCAACTATCTTTATTTTCTGTTCAAGTTCTTCCAAACTGCTCTCGAGATTTGCCTGAAATTCATAACCATAAAACATAACTAAGTGGCATACAAATGTAAACACTGCATACTGTAGAAACGCATTAGCTTCCTGTTACTAACGATACGACATACAATACCTCAACGGGTTGGTAGTAAGATACTGTTAGACGCAAACCTTATGTCCCTTTATTTTGATCGTTCCATGTTGCAAGCTTCACAAAGATTTTCCATCATTGGTGAAATAAGGACTGTGGAATAAAGCGGCCAAGTAATGACCAATATTCTGCAGATTCAGTCCTTAAGATGATCGTTGATTCGGTAGTGCTATCGCAACTGCCGCAACAGCGACAGAAGCGACGGCAAAAATATTCCTGACAAACTTTGAGATACTTCATGCTCTGTTCGGAAACGAAGTATCAAATATTGTATTGAGAAATGGGCCTTTTCTGAGTTCCTTCATTGCCCTAATTTTGTCGCTTTTACCGATACCGATACCCCCCCCCCCTCTCTCTCTCCAAAAAAAAGAACAAACAAATGATGTAAATAAAATTTGAGGGCCTGAATCAATACTATCTGATCGAGTACTTTGTGAGAACATTCTAAGGAAATTTCACCGAAGACAATTTGAAAATTAAACAATGTTTCCAACTGTTTACACCATGATGAAAGCACTTGCCATTCTAATTCAATTTTTGTCATCTTTACAAATGCAGAAACTGACTTGCTGATCAGCTTTAAATCTACTATGCTCTTTAAGAGCATATGAAGTACGCATGACAATGCCGATCAGTGTTAGTATATCTAAATGCAATTCCATAATTTCCGATCCTTACAACGATAAGTTAGTCCTTGGTGAACTATGCAACGTGCAGGTAAAATAAAAACCGATCGGACTCCTCATTTATCCTCTCTGCAACCAGCAGAACAATAGACTTGACATTTTGATTTTAAGAATTTACTGGGCAGTGCTCTAAGTCGCAAGTCATCCTTACTGCATCCACCAAACAACTTCAATCTTTACTGGACACTTGTAAAAAGAACTTCGAAGGATTGCTAGTTTGTTGTACCAGACGTAACGGCTCAAGGGGAAAACACCACGTGCCTGTTGTTTAAAGCAAGATGGTGACCAAAATACCTATCAAACAATATTTAACAATGGGGTTGAATAACTTCCTTCTCACCAACAGAACCTCTTTCTTCTTCTTCTTCTTCTACGTAGCTTCTATGTGCACCGTAGGTTGCTAACCAAGAGTTGCCACACATTCCGAATATTTGACATAGCTTTCACTTCCGCAGACCTCTCCATTCCTGCCCATGTCCTTACGTCATCAAACCACATTCTTCTTGGTCTACCACGTGACTTGTGTCCACCAATGTAACATTCAATTATATTAATAAAAATTTATCTACTGGAACCTCTAGCAATATGACCAAAAATGCCATTTCCCGCTTAGTAATCTTATCAAACAATTTCAAGGTTGTTTTCATTCCTTTTTTTTAGACTTTCTCATTTTTAACTTCATCAGTCCATTTAATCTCTAGCAACCGCCGGTAGCACCACATCTCAAATGCATTTTATTCGTTTCTTGATGTTTTTGCTTATCGTCCACCCTTCACAACCGTAGGATCTCTTGAAAAATCTTAATAGATTTCGATGGGCTTTCGGTCAAAGTGATGGGCACGATAGTAGTCCTTTGATGGTAAAGTCATACGGAGCAGAGGGGCTGGTCTTCCAAATTGCGTAGAGCTGGATGTTGATGTCCTCAGGTAGAGTATTAGGAGCTAATGTGACGTCAAGAGCAATACACTACGTTATCAGAGGTATCGCCTGAGTCAGTTGCTTGAACGCACGCCGCGAATGCAAGGGTCACAAGATCGAATTTCCATTGGTGATATTTTTTCCTTTTTCTCTAGTATCTTTGGAAACTTATCAATTCTGAACCTCGCTTCTCACAAAAGTTATTAGAATTTCACCAGCTTACGAACAGATATGATTATAGTTTCATGTTTCACTGAGAACTAATAACAGTTGACTGAAAAATAAATACTAACGCCATTTTAGGTGGATATCTCGCGCACTCTGACGTGAGGTGGACTTGGTAACATCATCTGACACCATATTGCGACAAGAGTACTACTACTACACATCAATGTCTATCATCAGTCTGGTAAAGCATACCTTTAAACAGGAGTTCCTCAACCGTACACGAATACCGTATTTGTAGGTAAACAAAAAATCTAGATTTTGTAAGTACGACAGGATTTGGCAGGAATAAATATGGGCGAGACCAAGATAATGGCTTGACTCTGTGTCTAGGTCGAAACCTCCCATAACCTTCTGCATAAATGCGTATTAACGAAGACAGTAATCACAAGTGTTATCCCTATCACCATTTAATTACCAAATGTTAATGGAAATTCGCCTAGAATAAATTGTGTACCTCTTTCACTTTCGCATCCCTAACTTGTTGTTCGAAGTCTTGTATATCTTTATCGACTTTTTCAATTTTGCTTAAGATTTCTTCTTGCATACCAGCAACATTAAGATCCCCTGTAATGAAATTATGCAGTGAATAATTAAGCGAGCGAAAGAGTGAGTGCATAATTAAGCGAGCGAAAGAGTGAGTGCATAATTAAGCGAGCGAAAGAGTGAGTGCATAATTAAGCGTGCGAAAGAGTGAGTGCATAATTAAGCGAGCGAAAGAGTGAGTGCATAATTAAGCGAGCGACAGAGTGAGTGCATAATTAAGCGAGCGAAAGAGTGAGTGAATCATTAAGTGAGCGAAAGAGTGAGTGAATAATGAAAACAGCGTACGAGTAAATGAATAATTAAGCCAGCGTACGAGTAAGTGAATGAGCAAGTGAGAGAATCAGTAGGCAGTATTCCCACCATCAGAAATCTATTGTCATTCGAATGCACCCTTCTGACTACCTATGCCTAGGAAGATTATTCAATTAAAAGATTTAATACCATAACATCTTGGCAAAATTGTGGGTTACACAACCTTGCAACTCACTCTGTGCCAAAAAAGTTTTTCGCATAAACTGCACACGCAACTGTTGTTTCCTCCTTGAATCAAAGTTCTACTATGAAACAGGTATGTAAATGCGATAACGCTCATGGACCTCCACGCACAAGTCAACCCTGTAGTGTACAGTTATTTAGGTGATTTTGACTATTGTTATCGATTAAGAACATGTCTATATGTAGGAATACATCTGTCCATGTCACACTAAACGCAAGTGTCTGTGTTTAAAAAAAGTGGATAAAAGAGTGCTTGACCAATTGTTGGTTGGATGCTGCACGGGTAAATTCAAGAACATGTATATTTCGAATGAACGTAACATTTGTCATTTTTACAGTACGCAAAGACCGAGTAAACACTAAACAAGTTTAATCGAGAGAGCGATATAATAATCGTATGGTAGAAATCAACATCCACGATAGGCACCTACCAGCCTCAAGTGTGGGTCCACTTTGAACCCGCCTGCTTTGCTCCAAACGCGGATCAGAGGCACCGAGGTTATCAACACCAGCGTCATGAGACCTTGACAAGATATTCCAGTCGACCATTGGATGCTGACCACCTGTTATGGGGGCTTGGAAATGTGGAATGTAGACCTCAGATCCTTGGATATGACTTGATGGTAGTGCTCCAATCCCAAGGGGATGCAGCATCGAGGAGAATTTATGTTGGTTGATTTGACTGTCTCCAAGACCACGTTGCCAAGCATCTTTCTCTATGGGTGAGAATAATAGGAATAATGCTCATTCTACTCTTTTGCATATATGTGCAAAGAATAAATATAGAACTTCTACTTTAACTTCAATAAGACAGCGAAACTTGGTATTTGACTTCAGGGGCTACAAGAGGGATGAGATGATGAGTGGAGGATTAGGAGTCAAGCTTTATGATCACAACTTTCATCAAAGAAGACAGAAATTCGGGGAGGAGTCACGTGACAACGACGGTGCTGCGTTTTATAAAATGGAGAGAAGACGGGAAATAGAATCCAGTGTGACAGGGCCACTTGAGAGAGGATATGGTCATAGTTAACATATCTACTGTAAATAATCTATCCAAGACCTCACTGCACTCAATTTCCAAGTAGGTAATGCTGGCGATACTATCTCAGGGCATTGAGACCCAAAATATTTAGTGGAGTATGAGATAGACGAGATATGAAGACTACCCAAAGATGTCGATCCACTTGCGGAAACATTTCCCTCGCTTGGGGCAAAAGTATACACTAAAACCACCGATTACATCCTTGCAATGTACCCTTCAAACTGTTTACTTAATTCTTGTTCCTTCTCCAGTAATATATCAACAGAACACTTATTGATCATCCAATTTTGCATAATAATGCGCAAACAAAAAGTGAAGAATTTTCATTCACACAAATCATGGTAGTTTCTTTTAAGTGTGCATTAAATTTGTGATTTGCTTCAGTCGAGGTATCAAGAAATTATTTCGTAAATTCGCCCTTCTGAAATGATATGAAGGCTTGATAAGCTATTTCTACGCTTGCCGACCAGTGTCTTAATCACTAACCACAAGTTTGAACGTGGAATTTTTCTTGGTCAGATAACACCTGTATTGATACTCTCCTCCTTCCTATTTTTGCTTTGTAAGCTACGAATTTAGTTCACGTTTATCTCTATTCACAAATTTACAAGTTGATGGTAAACTAAATGACAAAGACAATACACGTAACAGGTTCTAGGTATCTGTAATCACTAGAATCACCTAAACGTTTGTAGGGTAATGACTAAAGGGCCTTAACCGTGTCTATAGTACACTTGGTCCTTAATGCCACACACACTTGCAGTTTTTAGTGTCGTACATACGCAATAATGCAAGCGAAGACTGTGTCTACAACTCTCTTTTATTAAGAAATGAGACCAATTGAGCGTTTCCATGGACCTTCTGATACAACTTAGTAATTCCAGTTCATAATGAATGCGATATACGGACTAGTGACACAGTAACATTCCATGAAGCTTGTGCTATATCTCAGTACAAACCAAGTAGTTCCCTGAATGTTCTCCACAGAGACTACGACCTGCCTAATGTCAAAAGCATCTGCACTGACCCATCACGTCAGTACTCATGGGACAAAACTTTACATGTGTCAGACAAATTGGCGGGAAATTGATAATATGCCCTCCTCTTGAAAAGTGGATGGGCGCGCCTTCTCATCTTGAATCACAGTATTCTTCATTTTGACTATAATAACTGCTTTTTGGGTCTGGCATTTGATTATCGTTTTGCTCACAATCCGAACTTAAATTGTATGCTCTACCATCCAGGGGACCCTCCAACGCACGTAGGAACGAGGTCTCCAAGTACTCAAGTCGCTTCTTTCAATTGCGATACAGCGATTTTCACTTGTATATAATGGGTTAATAAAGCATATTATAAAAAAGAAAAAAATTTCGAATGTCTAGCTTGCGCATCAGCAACTTCTTCTTGAAGGCAATTTTGGTTTTGTTTTGATTATCACCTCCACAAACAGAAGATAAGCGAAACAACGCAGTCATTAACTTAAGGACTCCTATGTGCACGAGAGTAAAGGGTTCCTGATATGTAGGCGCACAAAATGAATTTATGCGATGTCCTGTCCTTAAGCGCGCCACTGCAATAACAGCCAGATGTGATCAGTTTGAGTCGCGTGCTCAATGTTCGGTTAATATACAGTACATGCAAAGCAGTACATGCAAAGTAAATAGTCT
>JAAAKL020004405.1:0-10071 GCA_010016065.2 Carybdea cf. marsupialis auct. non (Linnaeus, 1758) | reverse complement strand
AGTCTGCATATACTGGAGACCCGTTTGTAAACGTCAAAATAAGCAAAATTGCTGTCACATCAATCCCTTAAGAAGAGAACAAGAAATCACTTTTCGATAATCAGAATCTCTACTTAAGCCGTGGGGCTGTTTACCAAGCTAGCTACATCTCGTAGCTTACATTTTAGCAAAAACAACAACAACATAAACATTGATTCTGTTCTGCCTTCTTATGCTTATACGTAATAGTTTATTCCCTATGGAATAACTGGACAATAAGGCAAAGCTATGAATCAATGCTTTACCTGGCGTTCGCGCTGGGTACGGTTTGCTGTAAGGTTCATCGAACTGAGTCCTAACCGGCCAGGTGCCCTCTGGTAATCTTCCTCTTTCATACTGCATCCACTTACTTGTATCTTGTGCACTTTTTGCCGGACTTGACGGCTTTGTTGGTGTAATCAGATCTCCTTTCATTCCTTGTCCCTCTAAATCTATAAAACAAACGGGACAAACTATTCATAACGGGTAACTTGGGATATTAAGCAATCCTTGTTTGCAATAATGCACATTTAAAACTTAAGTCTTTACTCTAGTAATTATAACTGTAAAGTCACAGAAAATGAAAAACTAGAATGTAAGAAACAAACACATCTTTCCTGTTTAAGGAGCAATTGCGCTCTTAGTTGCTCTTTGTATACCAACATATGTGACGAACGAAAAATAGCAATACCATGCAAGTAAATAGATAGCAAAACTTAAAAACAGTTCCCCTTACTATACATTCTAGTTATGGAGGAAGCAATAAAGGAGTGCAAAGCAGGTGACCCTTAGGAATTACTATATACACACGATCTGGTACATACAGGAGCGAGGAAGCAGGAGGCAAGGGGACGACTTGATACACAGAGGGAAGCATTAGCAAGAAGAGGATTGATGGTGAATATGGACTAAATGAGGCTGACGGTAGCAGGGGGAAGAGGCGAGATATAAACAGTAAGATATCCATGTGCAATGTGTAGCGCGGGAGTGGGTGTAAATTACTGGTGTGGTAAGAGATGCAGTGGTTTGAGATTATCGTAGTGAACCGTGCAAGAGAGAGATAGCTAGGGGTGGACGAGGTAGAAGATCATGGAACAGCTTCAGGCACTATTTAAGGAAGTAAGGAAATTTTGCTACTTGGGGTAGTTAGTGGCGATGAAAGGTTGAGCCTTACATTCATTCTGCGCAAGGATCTCGGCTGCTTGGGCTAGATGGAGAGAATCTGCTAGTCTCCTGACTAGTAGCGGCATCCTTTTGATGGGCAGAGGTTGGGCATAAAAAGACTTTACTTGACCAGTACTACTCTATGGTATTAAGACCCTTGGAATGAAGAAGAGCCTGAAGCAGGAAGAGAATGAGACCCCTTGACGAATAAGTGGAATTGGGATACCCTGACAAACAATAAACAAGAATGGGATAGGAAAAGCGCAAGAAGACAAGAAAAGGTTGGACAGCGGGACGGGGCTGCCTTTGACAATGCAAGGTAAGGAACACCGGGGAATTGTCAAATTCCATAACTGTGGGCAAGGAAGAAATTAAACAAAGAAAGTAAGTAAAAGTAAAATGATACAAACAGTCTGAAAGCAGTGACATTTACAATAATAGTGTTCATAAGAAGTAAAATGGGATAATACAGATAAAGGAGGGGTTATTCCATATAATCTCCAAAGCCAATCAACAAAAATTAATAATAAATAATCAACCAATGAAGGAGACTGATGGGTTAGTACCATCCTGACAAGCAAAACAAAGGGGCAACCACTTGTTGCAAAAAGGTTGAACCAGAAGGGAAACAGTTCTATAAGCATGTTTGCCCAAACGCAGTGTACTATAATGAAATACAAATGGAAAAATAGATCTACTAACCATCATAAACATGTTGATGCAGCTTAAAAGGATGTGGTGCAGATGATGAACTCTTGAGACCACTTGAATATTTGGATGATGATACAAGATCAGGATTATGTCTTGCTCCTTCATAATTTGACCTTCCACCATATTTCTCAACACTGTCCAGAATTAAATTGAAACATCTATAAAACTTGATGATTATTAATAAAAATACTTATTGTGGTTCTTTCAATACAATAGCTTAGCAGGTACACCATGGATGAAAATATCTAAAGAAATGTTATGACTTACCATTAACAAGATAATCTAAATCTAATGAATGGCAAAACATAATTTAGATTCTTCTAAGGTAATAAAAATTATTTTACAATGAACCAATATCATGAGAGTTGATATTTTACAATACCAAATACATGAGGTACACAAGGGTCATAACAATATTACTTCCATTTTATTTTTCTATTTTCCAGTGTCTTTGCCCCTTTTCTTGCTTAACACAAGGCAGGGTTGCCACTTCAAGATATTAAGTTACTTTGAAGGGAGTGGAAATAAAAAGTAAACAGAAAAATAGATGTAATTACTGACAAAAAAGACTTCCAAGATTTCTTTAAAGCCCACTTCCTTACCCTTAATCTGGAAAATGTTGTATTGTCAAAATTTCCCCAGGTTGGGTTAAAATTTTTAATCAACAACAGCAATGCCGCATAGATGTGCTTTCTATTTTATTGTACGGTTGACAGGCTTAAAATGATTTTAAGAGAACACAGTTTTGCATACTTGGGAAAAAGTCACAAAAACACAAACAAAGCTGTCAACTCTTTATTGGGATCCTGGGACCTATTCCTCTCTATATTGTGTTATGAACAATTCTGTTTATTGTCACTATTCACATTCTGCACATTCATACAATGATGACTCTACATGTTTCAAAAATGTAGGATTTTTTGTTTTGTATTTAAATCCTTCATTCAATATATGGCATGGTTGCCACTTCAAGGAATTGAGTTTCTATACTATACTGGAGTGTAGAGCACTTTAAGACCAGATGCCCTTCCTGGTGGCCTGTCAGCAATAGCCCTTCTGGAATTAGGACCGTGACCCTCTTGATTTTAAGGCAAGGAACTTACCCACTAGACCATGGCAGCACTAACATGCAATGTACTGAACAACTTAACACTTCAGCAACGGAGCATGTTTGCCTTGAGAACATTAAAGGAAGAAGGGCAGTTGACATGATATAGTAAAGGAAAGTTAAACTTGCAAGGACAGGGTGTGGGGTATACCACAGATATTCTTGAGTTGTCAATGAGCATGTTAACAATACAAATTAATGAAGAAGCATTTGGGAGAAACAGTGTAAAGGTTATTATTACAGAGCAACAGAGTGGCATATGTTTTAGCCTTGCTATTAAAGAGAAATCTTTTTCTTGCCTCATGCTAGCTTAGTCAAGTGATGTCCTGTCAAAATCTATGTAAATGACTAATATTAGAACAAGATGATTTCCACTTGGTTCTTTCCCAACAAACTGATGGGAACAGACTGAAAAATTTGTTTGGTACCCTTTCTGCTTCTTTTCTTAGCATTTATATCCATTGCTTTCTTATGCTCATCTTTCCCTTTGGTAGAAAAGGATTGGGAAGTGACATCCTCTAAATGAGTGACATTCTGTTGCTTCTCCATGGAGAAGTGAGTTGCCATGATTTGGTTGCGTGAACTCTAAACATACAAGTTTGTAAGATATTCAGGCACTACTCATTGTTGGTGTCTTAGCTGGTCTCAATTAACAGGCCATATTATAATTAACCCTACTGTCCTTATGTAGCCTCCCTTACAAACAAATCAAAGTCAAGATTAAACAAAAATGGAAAGCTCCATATTGCAATGACAGTAAAATAGAGAAGACAATTGTTTACAAACAGTAAAAAAGCGTGGAAATGAGAAGCCTGGAAATGAGAATGATGATGATGACACATGATGACTTGAAACAAAAATGACTCTTGTGAAAAAATAAAGGAAACAGAGTACATTTCTGAATAAATTGTAGAAGCATCTACAAAGAGTACTGGGTAATGACATCTCAATCAAAGCATAAAGATCGGATTTAAAACAACATCATCAATCGAAATTGAAAGTTTTCATTTTCAATACCAGCTTGATGTTGGGGATTCCAAACACGGCACCTTTAGCTCTAAAAAATATATGCTTATCAATAAAAATCCTGCAAAGGATAATAATGGAATCTGCTTGGAAATACCTTTGAAGAAAATAAACCTTATATTTATTGGAAAATCTACCTCAAAATTTCTTAATTACTTGCTTAACATACAACTCTCTAGTAAACACAACAGGAAATTTATGTGATGCACGGTATTGCTGATATGTTCATAGTCAAAGTATCCTTCCTTTAGCCAAAAGAGCATAATTTTTCAGATTTGAGACAGAATGAGCACTTGCTACATACAATATCATAATACAGTATAAATGTGGAAGGGAAGAGACAATCTGTACCCATGATATAGCAATGTTCTTCCATGATGTCTTAATGAACCTGAAAGAAATACTAAAGTACCTTTTTATTTTCGTTTCCTTGTCAATGTTGCTGTTGTTTTCTCCAAACATGCTATATCCTGGATCCTATGAGAAGTATTCAGTTGATAAATATGATGACATCACATAAACATTTTGCACAGAAAACGATGAAGATGATGCCATTTTAACACTGTCAACTCCCATTTACTGCGGTTAGGCCAGTGCTCACGTAATGGGACTTGTTACTGTTAGAGCACATTAAGACCTGATGCCCTTCCTTCCATCACCTATGGCTTTTCCAGGACTTAAACTCTGACCCTCTTGAACTGAAGGCAAGCAACTTATCCAATGGACCATGGCAACTCAAAAAACTTGTTTTTTGGTACAAATCATATATATTTCCGTTAAAATAGCTTCTTGCACTCAGCTATATGTTTATCATCTTTCAAAACTAAAAAATAAGCCCATTTTGTTTTTCTAGATAAAGATATTCAAACAATGGGTTTCCAAATGCCTTTTAGGTACTTGTCAACTTCTGTTATACAACATCTTCACCTACAATTTCAAAAACATACTTAAAACTTATTTTCATTTAGCTTCAAGATGAAATTATCAAGACATAAAATCTCAATAAAACATGAATGAAAATGGTGCTGGCACGGATGAAAATTAGCATCTCTAATACTGAAAACATCAACTAAACCACTGCATTAAATAGTGCAATAGTTAAGTCAGCAATTCCGGAAGTTGATCCCCACCAGCACCAAATGCATTCATGTTTATTGTGTTATTGTGTATTCCATGATTGCTAGAGAAATTACACTGATGAAGCTGATGGCAAATTGAAAAAAATCATGCTGCTGTTGGCGAGAACCTGGGATTGACTTACAGATTGTCGACTTTACTACATATATACTCAGTATATATACAGATATATAAGTTATTACAATCTTGTGACAATGTCCATGACATGCATACGATGGACGAAAATGGTAATCCATTTGGTGGTAACTTGGAGTATGTGAATTAGAAGATAATCTGCTGGAATAATACTGATAAATCTCCATGAAGGATCTACATAAATGAAAGTCAGGCTTCATACACAAAATCAATTACCAGTTATCAGCTCTTCTACTGAAAATTATGGCTCTCAAGTAATAGTGTTTTATACAACTCCATGTAATATGACTTTTGACAACTTTCTTACAATTAAAAGAAAATACTGCTTTATGCAAAAACACTCTTTAGAAATAGTACATCTGAGGCTTTTACAACAGGTGATAACTATTTTACTGCTTATGAATAATAGAAACTATTGCATTACAAACTTTTGACTCTTATAACCTCATCTAGCCTGAAATACATTCCTTCACTTTCACAAATCATACAATGTAGAAGTATAATCCATGTCTGTCTTTTTTGTAATATTTTGAAAAACTAATCATGGGCTTTAATGACCAAAGCACCATAATTTCAAAATTACAAACATCAACTTCCCTAACATAAACCAATTTCACAGAAAACCTAAAGATTAATGTTTATGCCTACCTGTATAAATTGATAACTTCTCTCTTCCCCTTGATTGCCATCTCTATTAGGTTCTATCTTCACAACATCTGTGTGTACATCTGAAGCTGACAATTTCTGCCTTTTGAAAGATTGCTGGCTATGATCAATGCTGCTTGTTAAAAGACATGTTATAGATTTTTATCACTACTAACTATATAGAAAAATAAATGTAAATAATTTAAATTAACAAATCAGTAAAAATTATACATATACCCCAATTCAGGGCAACTTTGCACTACATTCTTTGTAAAATGTCAATTATTTTTATAAGTGATCAGTTAACAACACCAATTTTAACTCAGAAACATGTGGATGAGTGTTTCTAAAGCAATTACCAAGATAAGGATCACAACATGGCTCCAAAAACAAGTTATCACAACAATAATATGGGTGGTCAAAGTTACTGGTCACATGTCTCTATTCCAACTTATATTTGGACCACTGGTTACAATCAGGTAATAAATAATCACTTCATATAAGGAGATGAGAACACAACTATTAGAAACAAATTTCATGACTTCAAAGCTTATAGTGCTCCTAAGAACACAATAAAATGCTCATGATGATATATCCATTCCCATCCATATCTCTATATGAGTACAATAAGGTAATGTCTACACAGTTCAAAATCTTTGCCAATGACTAGACATAGAACATTATATATCACTGAGATCTTTCTGGAGGGATGGCAGTGCTGAGGACATAGGAAATTGGTACATTTTCTCTTTACTTGAAGACATAATAATATATATGCTGCAAGAATATAAAATTAAGTTCTCCAGATGTAGCATCTGACTTCATGCACACTCACCTACATAGCAAGTGTTTTACAGTGGGCAATAGTACATGCAAACCATCAAAGAGCTAATTGGTACTTCATAAAACAGAATATTTCTGACTTAACTGTGTTTGCAGTCTCTGATTGATTCTATCATAGTGAGTGATCAGATTCCGATTCAGACTAAGATTAAGACTTACAATAAACACATACATGGTAAAAATAATTCATGCTAAACAAGCATCTGATGTTGTATTACAACTAATTTCTCAATGCCAAAGTAAGTGAAAAGTTGTATTTACCACTTGTGGAGCACCAGGTGGGACAATTTTACCCCAAGGGATGAACGATGACAGTAACAGTGAGCACCTTCAAATCTCAATGTATCGACACAATGACAAAAATCAGTTGATATAAGTAACTGCTATATATCTAAACTTTTGTAGTGCTTTAATAAAATTGTAGGTTACATGCACCTTTTACCTCAGAACAGCAAAAAAAGAAACTTTATCCAGGTAACCTCTTTGTACAAATCCATTCCAACACATCCTAGACTGGTTGTTGCACCAGTATTTGTGGAAATGGCCATCATTAAAGTGATCAAAGTTACCCCAAAGGTTACCTGTTTCCTGGGATAAAAACTGACCACCCTTACTTAAGGCAAATCTTTATGAGGAGACTCTGACAAACTATTGTTCAATTTTATGCTATTAACATTTGTCTGAGTTGATTTGTCCTTTCTGAAAGCAACATTCTGATTTGTAAGTTGTCACTCACCATTTCATGTGACAAAATTTCACACAAAAAAACTTGGATTAAAGTTGTGTCAACTTCAAAATATCTATTTTTCTGTGCCTAATATAAAGATCTTCTTTCGAAAAAAACAATTTGAAAGAACAAACAAAAAAACAATACTGTCATTGTTTTCACTGGAATGAAAATGTTACGTGACAAAATGACAAAATATAAATGATGCATATACACTATAAACAGTTTAAAATGTCAAATGCTATGGTGATCTTTGTATCAGATAGTTTATCTATTTTGAGAACCAAAAAACCGGCAACACAACTATAAAGAGCTACCAATAGAGTCAGTAACAACATTTTGCCAAACACACCTCTGGGCATTTACTAAAGCACTTTTAATAGACTACTGCAAGTCAATGGATGGCAAAGGATGGGACAGAATGGTAATAAAGACTATCAAGACCTTACTACTTTATGTAAACAGTAGATACCACTATCCATAAGTGCTGCTTTAAAGACTGGCTCATAGCACCCCCTTTATGGGTAGAAATCATCTGAACGAGTACATCTTTACCTGAACTAATCCATCATTAACAGATACTGCATATGGCGTCACTGCCTTTGAGTTAATGATCTTAAGCTACTGTTGCTAATTTCTAGGGCATTCAGATGCCACTAACACCAACTTATCTTGAACCACTTCTTAACCATAATTGCCAGACTAGGAAAACTATCTCCCATGATTCAACTAAAATCGAGCTTGCTATCTACTTCAGGGGCAGTGTGTCCTGGCCTACTATCATTTTATTTATTACATATCAACACGAAAGCTTTTCTTCTTAACGGACTTCTTACCTGTGATGTCCATATACAGGATTCCTCGAACCTGACATAATTATCCTCTAATATATGTCATACAGCACGTTTCTTCGCAGTGCAAGTCCCTGAAATAGAGAAATAGCCTTAAAACGTGGAGTAATTCCCCTAGTACAGTAAAATTACTAACAACTCGAATATAAAAATCCTTCGGTGGATACCGCCCATCATCATTTGTAACTATCACATCACTTTCTTCTTAATTAAACCGTATCTAGATACGATAGATGTATGCCGGTAAAAGAAAACATTGATGTTCACTTCGAATTGCAAATGATATTATCTTTGATCCTTTCTCCAAGTTATATAAGCAAATACGGTCACAAGGTGAACCTTCGGAAATCTGATATCATTTTAATGTAGCGTTCTGCTCAGCGTTGCTCAAATAATTCGATCGTACTATTGTTCTACGACCGGTAGATTTTTTAAAGAACCTTGTTCCAAATATCAAATACGTACACCGTCGTAGCATCTCATTGAGTAAATCACTATATACGTGTATTTTGTCCGTAACATAAAATGATGTCTTACTTCGTTTTTGTTGTGTTTTCTTCCTTTGCACTAGTTGATGGGGCTGTTTAACGTAAACACTTGACACAATAAATCTACGAAAACAATCATCGTTCCAATTCCAAAAGCTCCTTCCAATAGACCTGAACCTGTTGCTTAAACCCACGCCTCAGTTTAACTGCATAAACAAATATGTCCACGTATCCTTTGTGATTGGCATTCGCCCTACCGGAAAGAGAAGCTTCCCTGTCATAAGGAGGATCTATGAGAGCCCAAATAACGAGCGAGTTTTACAGTTTCAAAGATAATAATAGAGATTTCACCTTCGATTTGTCTCCATGTTAGAAAAACGAAGCGCATAGGCCTCTCGGCGTCGAATCGGTTCTCGTATTAACACCGAGGCTGCTTACGTACGAGTGTTGCACTTTGGTGGCTGTTCAACGGCTGGTCCGTGGTTGGCCCAAACAAAGTCCCAGATATCGAAGCACTGCGACCACATCTACTTTAGAGATGAGATTGTTTATAAGGCTATCCTGTGGCACTAGTAAAGAAAATATCGTCTTCTACAGACTGCATTAGTTCAGTACTGATTTAGCAAATCCATCTTGCAGTTTATGATTTCGTTTCAAAAGGGACAAGTTTCCCCGAATTTTCTTCAAGGTCGATACGTGATATCTTAGGAGAGGATCGTATGGAAATTTCATAATGAAAATTTCAACATCCCACGTGGATAACATTGCCTTTTTAGGAAAGTGGGGGGCTTCATCCTACCTCCGTCGGCGACGTCCTTATATGAACAGAATTGTGAAATAGCTGTTACTCTAAGATCAGCATCGTAATAAGTTCACGAAATTTAATGTGTTCTTAATAAGAGACTTTGGATATTTTTTTTGTTTTTGGATAAGAAACCTGGACTTATTATTCTTGAAAAAACCTTATTATTATCCTTGAAAAACCCTGATTGGAGGCGACTGTTCCCCGGCGCCACACTGTCTACAATTGCTGGTCGTGAAGGGAGGTATGGTGCACATTGAGATTCAGTCGATGAAAAATGTTTTTTAAAATGGAAGAGCTTGGGTCAGGGGTTCATGTCCTGGTGGTCACATATTTTCTATTTTCCCAGTACTTCTTTCAAATACATGGATGAACTATAAACTTGATGACGTATCCATTATTTTGTGTATGATTGA
>JAAAKL020004404.1:0-21045 GCA_010016065.2 Carybdea cf. marsupialis auct. non (Linnaeus, 1758) | reverse complement strand
AATGGCAATAACCGAATCCAAGTTTACAACGAGGACGGGATATACCTAAGTACCATTGGAGGGAATGGGCGTGGCGAAGGATGCATGTTGGGCCCCACTGGAGTTGCAGTAATTGGAGAATATCTTATTGTAGTGGAGGAAGGTAAAGTAGCAATTCATTATTTACCTACGAGTATAAGAAGATTGACGCACTCGTTCACTTGGTCATCAATGTACCTACTGATATTACTGAAATATTAATCAATCATTATATTAATTGATCAGTCAATAACCATAGGATGAACCCCTTCGATTAGAGGCTTCTACAGCATGAAAGAAAATACTACTAGAGCACAAGCCTAATCATAGGATACTAGGATATAGATATCCACAAAGTAGTTATGGAAGGTGTCCGAACTGTCAGAGGCTAAAAAATTTAGAACACACAAATCAAGTACCAGTCTTACGTTTACTTACGTTCCAGATTTTTGTACGATTTAAAAATTTTCAAACTGATATGAAATTTTATATCTCAAATGGCAATTTAAAGTTGCTTCGGCTAGTCAAGCCAACCTTCTTCATGTTTTCGTTTATATTGCGTTTCTGCACCAATCTACGAATCTTGTTGATCCGGAACTGTATTCAGCTTAGCCCGGTCGTTTTGGATTTCTTTCATGTCACTTTCATTTTATCGTCATGTTGCCTTTATGTTCTACAGTGTTCATGCCTTTCTTTCCTTAATAACATTATACAAAGCAAATAACTTTTCAAGGCCAAGGTGCGATACTTTGCCCGTACGTGAACATGTAAAAATATATCTCACAAAAACTGTACATAAAACAATGTATCGATAAGATACAGCATCAGCATACTATAAAGAGTAATGCGGAAAAAAGGAAACTGTATTTTAGACAAAGTTTCATTTATCCAGCAGTGGCATAGTGGTAGAGTGTCAGACTCACACTATGACGGTCGTGAGCTCGAACCGTCCCGGAGCTAGCCTGCCACGATCCCGGAGGTACTGTGTCATCTGCTCTCATAAAGTGGGAAATTATGTTTCTTGCCTGAATTTCGTTGATTCCTTTTTCGGTTATTTTCTGACGAATTGTACTCTGAGGAGTGTCAGACGAAACAAGCTTTTAAGTACAAAATGAATTCGCTATTTCTTGCAGTTTTATTTCTTTCAGTGTAAATGCACTTTCACCGCTATATGAAAAGCTACAAACAACTGTCTTTTAATTGCAACAATTAGAATTAGCCAATTTCAAGTGTGTTTTTTCATTCCCTTTCTGATGCCTAGGGAATCACAGAGTCCAAGTGTTTATGAGACACGAGGGGAAGCATGTCCGATTTATTGGAAGGAAAGGAACCTCACGAGGCCAATTTTTACATCCACATCAAGTTACTGTTAATAGTAAAAAGGAGCTACTAATCACTGACAGTGTCAATGACCGTATCCAGATATTCGATTTAACTGGAACACTGTTAAGTTCATTTGGTAGACCAGGTAAGGTTTTACTTTACGACTAGTTGAGCTTGAATGCTTTGACTAAAGGATATCAGAGGATATAATTTCATGAATTTAATTAAGTTTAGTTTACACTCGTTAGTCTTAACATATTGATAGTGATGAACAAAAATATCTTTCTTTTCTTAGAAAGTTTTGAAGGCCGCCAATTAATAAAGTGTTTATTTAAACATGGAACAGGCAAACGAGGAAATACGAGAAGCAAATTATGCTAGTGCAGACATGTTTTTAGATCAAGGCTGTGCAACAATCGGTCCGCGAGTCATTATTTGACACTATGTCTCTCAGATGGACTCACCATGATCTATTACTAGACTTATTCCCTTTATGTTACGTTTTAAAAAAACGTCTTGTTTTTAAAAGTAAAGTTTTGATAATAGCTATTCGAGGAACTATATTGACCACCTCTGGAATGGATGGATATAGACTCCATGTGATATGGACTCAGAGATGATCCCTTCCATTTGAAGAGACGACAGTTCTAGCAGGGACAAGACATACAATGTAGAAACAGGGACCTTCTCTTTCCATGGACCTCGATGTCAATATTTTTTGGAAGAGGATTGTTAATATATTAGAGAATGAAGAGTGTGTCGTCTTGTTTTAGCTCTGTTGGCATTGCAACACATCGTGTTAGTAGACATCTGAATCCAGGTAGCCACAATTTAAATATATTTTTAAATAGGAATAGGTAGGTCATAAAGTAATAAACAGGGAACAAATAGTTCAATAGCGTATAATCCAATGTGCCCCCATTAAACTTACTATCGAGCCGAAGAAAGGAATAGAAGTTTATAAAATGCGAAAAGGTACTACGAAATGTGTAATTACTTTGTCCTGCTAGTTAATTTATGAAAAATAGCTCGCCGACTACACCGTTACAAAGAGATACTTTCCATTTTTGAAATAAGATTTAAAGAAATTTTGGAACGGTGTAATTTCTGAAATACTATGCTTAAAGAAAGCATAATGGTTCCTGTTTTAGAAAAGCTTTCCTATAAATGTATAGATTCATATGTATAGATTCATATGTAAATATGGTAATTTTCCTCTTGTTTGTTTGGTAGCATTGACTATAAAGGTTGATTACTTGTATGGGTTGCAATTGACAGCAGAATGCTTTCTCTTTAGCAACACCAAATGTAGTAATAAATATACAAATTCACTTCAAAAGAAATAAATTTGTTATTATCAATGTACAGTAATTGATGAACACGTAACACAAAGGTTTCCATGAAAATAGTCATCAAACAATATTGACAACTAGTGTATAAAGTTCTTGACAACTATTATTGCAAATATAAATAAATTGTTATTAAACAGAGACTGTTGTGCCAGCTTCTCTATGAGCAAGCACGCTCAGAATAGTTTTGGAGGCAGTCTATTTTAAGATCTCTCAACCGGAGCTTTGCCACCAAAAAGACTTTGTGTTTGATTGATGGTGGATATTTGTCACGTCTTGAGTCGTAGTCTTTTTAGGAGCTACGTTTCGAGAGATACTTCCCCCATCTTCAAGCTGTTGGACTTTAGATTGTTTGCTGATTTACGTTGTTCGATTGCGGACTCCCGAGGAAGTAGGGATCGAACTTTGTCGGATTTGTGTTTGATGTTCGCTTGCTTTAGTGTTTCCTAGTCCGTCCGTGTAATTGACCAATAGCATTCGTTATTAATACCTTTTCGATCCTCTGTATTATTTATGACATTGTGGTTCTGACGAGAGTCATTAGAAAAAAGCTTTGCAGACATATACGATGAGTTGTCTCTTAAATATAAATTTATTGATTTATATGAAATTGCAGTCTTTCTAATCCGTACCACAAATTAGACATGATAACATGAAGAATTAGAAAAATTAGTAGATCACATAATCTATCTGATTCCTGTAAAAATATATTGGCCTCGAGGAGGCCTACTGGGTTTTACAGCACTAGAAACACCATTGGCTACGTGTGCCTAATCAAAAGTTTTAACCTTGCTTTTTTATGTCACTCCAGGCCAATTGAATAATGAACTCAATGGTCCAGAAGGGATATGTGTCGACGACGAGGATAACATCATCGTAACAGATTACCACAATAACCAAGTAAAGGTTTTCAATCAAAGCGGAAAGCTACTTCATGCTATAGGACCACGAATCCTTGAGTATGAGACATTCAATAACCCATCCAGCATAGTAACATCAGCAGAAGGAGCTATTTTATTTACTGAAAATGGTCACCATACTGTTAGAATTTTGAAATAGGAGGTGAACCTGCCTAGTGAATTTATCTCACTAGGGGTTGAGATTGGTGTTTCAGCTGCAATCAGAGCCGAGGCTGTTCAAATTGTGGCTAAAATTTTAGGAAATAATTTATTTATTAAAGATGATAGTGGCAAGCTTTTAATAAGTGACTTCGTTGACTAGTTTTATTGGCGTTTTAGATGACAGAGGGATTACAATTTATGACTGCAGACAAACTTAGAACTTTTCTTCAGAAAATGTCTAAAGAAATTAAACGTGCGAAAGAGAGATTTCAGCTTTGACACTCCAGTGTTTTGGACTTAATTTCTGAAACAAAACACTATCATGTGGTAAAAAGGCATCCAGGCTATACTATGCGATAGATGCATTGGATAACATGTATCATATGTTGGACAAGAAATCTTGGACCACATAAGGAAACTAATGCTCTTATCGCCAAATTTCTGAAATTACAAATAAGATAATATTAGTTGATTCGATAAGATGTAGCTAATGGAAAGTTAGGTATGATAGTTAACCAATACGAGAGACAATATGAACTTTGTAATTTGCACCTATCTTTCCTTAATATAGATAATAATACATAAGAATATTTGTTATTTATAGATCTATAGTCTGTTTGATTAACTTGATGTATATAACTGGAATTTAGGTGATACTGTATAAACTGACGAAGCAATCACCTTGCTGATCTATGTATGAATTATCCACAATGACACAGATACACAGTTAAAAGTAGTTAAATTGGTTAACATGGGTTTCATGCAATTTTCCCCTGCTATGAAATATCTTGACGATATATCTCCATCAGTTGCTGGCTGCGTTAAATGTCATGAATAGCGTTGTGGAATAAATATGGTTAAATGAAGAAGGTTTAATAAAGAGATACGTTCTATTGATAGTCAGCAGTCGCTTACTCAGAGGCCCCTGAAGAAAAATGGTCCTGATATCGAAACTGCCTTAAGAAGGCAGTAAAAACCAATTGTTATACAAGGCGTTCTTTTTTATTTCATCGGACTAGTTTCACCGATTAGTAGGATAGATTCATGGATCTTGCAAAGTTACCTGATAAGAGCAGATGCTAACCTTGTTAATCCTTTGTCCCCCGGTTGTAATCAGATTCATAATCAAATCCGACAAACTAAAGACTTTTTCGGGGGTAATAGTGGCAATATTTGTTTTAATTTAAAACTCAGACTCAATACTTGGGAGGGGCAGGCCATTGTTCCATTTTACAGACCTAGGGCGAGCAGATAAGCACTGTAACACTCATAAATGCTTTGCAGTCAGCAGCTCTACAACTAGATCCTGAATGTATTGGGGTCATCAGAGGAGGACCACGGCACCGCTTCGGCCCCTAACCTCCTGACAGTATTCTCGCCACGGCGGGGCCACTCTTCAATGGTGCCCCCTCAACACTGGTTACGACTGAATGTGTTTGTCACAAGTTGTTGATGTCTGACTCGCTACTTCACATGTGTTATCACGCAACAGGCAGCTTCTCCCCACTGACCTGCTTCGCCAGCCGTCTCAAACCAATTTTCATCTTCCCTCAAGAGGCAGACCCAGCTTAAGAAAACAAAAGTTATATAATCTTTCGTGATGTTTTATTCCAATTTACATAGATGATTTATGATGACATTAGAATGTAGGAGTACGCTGAATTCTCGACATATGACTTTTATTGAACTTTAAATGATGATCGCTTAGTACTGACAATCTGAAAACATCACATCATCAATTTGGCTAAGGTATACAACGAAATTATCAAATGTGAAGACGATCGCCTATCGCTGCATTTATTTGGAGTAATTGGACAAAAATGGTTTTCAGCACAGAAGTTGCCGGATTAGAATAGGGATGAATGCTAATGAAGAACAGAACTACCCGAAAAATTTCGTAGTAAGAGCGAAACCATTCAAAGCAAATTCCTGGATAAGGTCTATACGTGAACTTTTCGATATATTGTATTGGCAAGTTTTATTGTACTGTATTCAGTTTCTAAATGATAACTGATTAACGTAATTGACGGTATAAAATGTATAGAAAATTTGATTAAGACTAGAGTTAGTTTGTTGGTATTGTGGCTAAGCACATATTTAAAGCAATGGTATACAGAATATTTACCGAGTTCCATTCCTCCAAAACATGGTCATCTGGAACTTTTAAAACGTTCCGTGTGCTTTACCAAGTCTGTTTACGCACTATTTACCAGTCCCTCATTAATGCGATATATTATTGTTGAATTTATTGTTTTGACAAGGCATTGAAAATTCAGACTTGCTTGTTACGTTTAATTGTTTCGTCGTGCAATTAGGAAGGAAATTAGACTCAGAAGTTGACCAGAGTTACAGCAGAACAGGTACGGTATTTTGCAATATCCACACGCCCAAATGCCATTATGCCGCAAGTTTAACATTTTCATTTACATCATGTGGTAACTGACTGGTAACAATATGGCAGCACTTTTATCCAACTCGCACAGACTTACAAATCTCCACACAACAATAGCTTCAGTAAGCACATTTTTATGAAATTTTAAAGTAACAAACAAATACAAAATACACTGGGATACAACAGGCTCTGTAGAAACACTTAACGCCCATGGTCTATTGATCACCGATATTATGATGAACATTTTAATACAGTGCCTCAGACTTGGGTTCGAAAGGATGGAGCAACCTGGTTTAGGAAACAAGTTAGTACGATAACCGTTTTTTCCCGAGGCGAGCAACTTGTTAAATATGTTTTACGGCATCTCCATTTGAAATAAAATACCTGTTGTTTGTAAACAGGAAAACAATATTATCGGCGTTAAAAGACATATTTTCTGAAGTTGCGAAGTTTCATTGAGAAGAAAAGTGTGTAGAGATTTTGATGTTCATCGGCGGAATATCGGGAGATAATGTGGCGACCAGAGAGAAATACTATGTCATCATAGTTGTTCATCTGAAACCCGTTTTCAGATCGTTAAAAACGTAAATGGGCTATACCTGTCTCCCCATTGGTCAGACGGCCCGTGGTACAAGTTCATTTCCTCGAAAAATCATTTTTAACTACGGAGCATCTTACAGGAAACTTTAAAGTTTTCCCCTGTCAATGGTCCATAGGAACGGGATTGTAAAGATAATTGAAACCCTTATAGCACGTTGGAATCGACCTGGAAAATGTTATGTTTATTATCTTGTAGTGCTATTTAAATTTTCGATATCTTCAACTTCAATTCCATGTTTTTGCGTCTTATCTTCCGTTTCTCGTTCCATTTCTGTTACGTCACCTAAAGTAGCCAATGCATGCACATCACCCCTTGTATTTAAATTGGATTCTTCGGAATGAATGCTATCACTATTCTCTTTAATATCTACACATTGATTGTCGTTTGATTCTGCAGCAGTTTGTACTGTTTGCTCCATTTCAGTAAATTCTACAGAGTTAGTCGATGTTTGAGAAGCATTTGTAGATGCTAAGGTGAGTTCTTGAGTTTTGTGACCGATTACGTCATTAGAAGCATTTTCGATATCTTCAACGTGTGTATCAGCGTATGCTTTGGCATCGTTATGCAATACCTGTTCCCTTTCAGTTAATTCACTCAATGTAGTCGATGTATGAGAAACATTGAAAATGGATGATGCCACCATATCGACGTAATTTACATCACTAGGTGTATTGTCTTCATCAACACATGCATCTTCAATATCTGCCTTGGCCTTAATCTCTTGGACGATATTCCAAATATGAAAATAGAGCGTCTTTTCTTTTTTCTTTTGTAGCATTAGAAGTATAATTCTTTCGTTATAGTGTTTTTTTGAAACAGTTTCCACAATGGTCGAAAGTGATTTGACAAAATTGGAAAGTTCTTTGTCCATGGACATACAACCGTCGTGCCCTACGGAAGGCAAATAATAGAAACGAAATTAAATTCCACAAGAGGTAACTACTTCTCAACACACAAGCTCAAGACTGTATTTAATACACTAGAGGTGGGTTCTCACTGAAACTTAAGAGGAGTAAAATTTTACTTGGCATCTGTATTATAGCGCATTGTAATACAGAAACAGACAGAACGTACTGTTCCTCATCTATTAGTCAATCATGAGAATCTAATAGCATAGAAATTCTGATTAAAGAAGATGAGTACAGGGATTTATACACAGGCGGGAGATATGAATAATGAATAATGACTAGTTACCAGGCTACATCCGTACAACATCTTACAGCTGGATCTAGCTGAGGCCGTAAGGGAGCACATCCTTATATTTTTGAAGAAAAACGTTTTCCATCTATGAAATGTTACTCAGCAAAGAAAAAATTAGCGGGGATGAAAGGTCTTCTGCTCATTCAAAAAAGATTAGCCTGTGTGGCTCTATACTGGGGTACAAAAGCACAAGAGAGGCACACTTTTTTGCCGTCACACTTGCCTGTGACCCCCTCTTATTTTCTTTCATAATCCTTGATCTAAGCAAATTATCTCCATGTATCGCTTTCATCAGCCAAGTAACAATAAAATGCATCAAAATTTGGCAGAGAAAGACGCTCGAAACATGAGCATGTGTTGAGAAAATTCACTCGAACTCAGCTGAACTTATGCAGAGCGAAGAGATCGGGGCTGCCAAGATTTTTTTGATTGCAACAGAGCAGAGTAATTTCTACTGGAAGCATGTATTCTCAGCGCTGACACAATGAGTGATAACAAGAAGTGTTCAATCTTATATATCGAACTGAATATTTAGGATGTGGAGAAGAGAAAGCTGATAATTAAAATGATAAAAGAGATGATTACTCTCCTTAAGATGCCGATTGCTACATTGATAAGAGAAGTTACCACATTTGTACAGTTGAACATAGCAAAAGTGCTTCTTCAGTGCGTGCCACGCTCTTGCTGGATCTACTCTTATAAGAATGTGCTCCTTCTGCAGTTTTAAAGGTACACATCGAACATTATTGATTTACTATATGACACGCTTAATTAGTAGATGTCGTTTACATTTGCAGGATAATATCTCTTCGTACATTAGGAATGTTTTGATAAAAAGTACCAGGGAAGCTGACTCAATTTTTCTAGGAACAAATTTGGATTTGCACGAAAACTTTTGAAACAGTTCAAGCCAGAGGGTGTTGCATTATCAATGACAAACATCGCAAAGAAAATTGCAGCAGTTTTACAGTACTTTGCTACAGAAAACTCCCCCGGTTTTGAGCACTCCATTGTGCGGGATAGTTGTTTCTTTATCATCATGTATTTGTAACCAAGAGGTATTTTCTCTATCGCTGCATCGTTTGCTCTGCCGCCTAAAAAAATGTCTAGCAAACTTCGGGACGCTACAGCTCCCTAGCCCCCCTGCACATATTTTTCAATTTTTTTCCATCACAAATGTCTTTTTAAGTGTGTATTCAAAAGTTGAAAATGATTTCACTTCTTATATTTCATAGAAAAATACATCTTTTGAAGAAATTTCCTGAAATTATTTGATTGGTTGCTCTGAAGTCAAGTAAAGGTGATGACCCATGACGATAACATAATTTATTTCTCTAGTTGTCACATTATTTTCCGATCCTCCACGGTAGCACTTCGACAATCAACTTTGCGCAAATTGAGATACCAACTACTCCGTACCATGTGACCTAGAAGGTCATTAAAAGTAGCAAAGTATTATAGAGAAGCGAGGATTTAAATAATGGGATTATGATTTTGAATTATTTTCTTCTCAGTTATAAACAAATATTTTGTTTCTTCATATTTGAAATTTATTTCTTTCTTCACTGATTCAGATACCTAGCATTAACTAGTTTGTATGATGATTTATTTTCTTTATTTGGGAAAATACGGAGGTACTGGTTTATCCGGTATTCGTACTAAGGGAACGTTGTATCATATTTCCGTTGCACAAACTGGATGGGTAACTCTACTCACCCCTGAAACTTGATACACAGCTTGAACAATACTTACACGAAAGGAAAGAGGTTACATCCGTTGATCCTACAGTCAAGACTGTTTTCCTCCGCTTATAAAACCAATACAGACAGCCAAGAATGATTGATGTCAACAGCAGGCTGCACAGAGTTATGACAGCCTCTTCGAAGGACCTGGAGCCAGGTTCAAACAGATCAATTGTCTCTGTGGCCGCAAGTGGTGCAACCTGATAAATCAAAAAGCCAAATTTATATATAAATACTACCACTGTCACTATTTTTATCATAGCCATGGAGACTACATCTCTTCTACTAGCATTATTATTTTTACTAGCATTCCCATTGTTACCATAGTCGATTTTGATACCGGAATTTTAACAAGCTGATTCTCAATACAATCGGAAACAAGAATTTTATATCGTCAAAGAATTCATTTGCAAAGTACAATTTTCTTTTAACCATTTCGTATTTGACAACATTGAGACTTAATATGGGTAGAGGATGACTGCATTATCAGAAATAGAACGATTGTCAGGTACTTTTTGCTAACAAAGGCTAAAACTAGACATCAACAATCCACCCCAGGATGTAGTATGACGTGGAGATGTATATACTTATGAAAAGTGCATGCGATCATGCGTCACCATGAATTAATGTGTATCTAGACAGGTTTATCTCGTGGGATGTAAGTTGCAAATGACCCACTGGAGGGAACACAGTGCCTTCAGAGCCTCAGCTCCACGACCTGGTCTAAGCATCATTAATATGCATGACGTTATATCCCCCCGGAAATTCAGCTATTTGTGGAATGTTAAAACGATCCTCAATATCCTTTATAATCAAAGTTCAATAGTCTCATTTAGATGGTCAATAGCTCCAGAAAACAGGACGGGGAAATGGCGACTCATGAATTAAATTTACCATTAGCCGGACATGATACTCTTAAGTGTATTAGATTTTGAAGAGTAAAATATATTTTGCGCCCCCCCCCCCCTCCTCTAAAAAATTAAATTATATCGATTACCAGTTATAACCTTTGGAAATTGTCATTTATGAATATCAACTTATCAGGATATCGGCAGATTCTAATAACTCCATAACTTACACAATGCTACAGGCAACATTACCATTTCATTATGGTGCTTATTATGTGTCCCTCGCAATTTGTGATGCGAAGTCAGTGAGTTTGACGTAAAAAACATTAAAAAATTTAGAAGTCACTTGCTACAAAATCAAACGGTTTGTTCGAAAACCTGGACTACACCTGTGGGTGTAACCCAACAGCAAGACAATATTTATTAACTGATAAGAGAACATGAGAGGTTGTAAGAAGATCCCCACTTGGAGAGTCGATACAGAAACTAAACGATAAATTTAATCTCCAATCCCACAACCATGGAGCATGCAAGAACAATTCCGAAGGCAAAAACTGAGTTTTAAAAAAAATCATTCACCTTCGAAGGTGCAAAAATTTTTAATGGCCTTCCAATCGAGATTCGAAGAACATATTATTCCACATCTTTCCTCAACGACTTTAACCATTACTTACTTTGATTCTGCCAAGCAATTCTTTTCCCCCTCTTTTTAATACAAAATTCCCCAATTTTTAATCTATATTTTTCTTCGTCTTCTTTTTTGTCCTTTTTTTCTTACCTTTAAATTATTATTTCGTGCTACAGGACTCACAAGGAAAACAGACGTGTATACATATTTTATTATATAAACAATATGTATACATTTCATGTGACTATCCTGTCAAAAGATTTTGTAAAAGTAAGATACAATACGTCTTGCACATTATTTGCTGCATGGGCAACAAACGTTAAAATTAAAACACGATAGTGACAAAAAATTCCATTTACACTCGCATCTGATACACAGCTGCCACTTTACTGTGTGGTCATCTGCATCATTGCCATGACATGAGAGGATTAATCTCGCATTAAAAAACTTGCTTCCCCTTTGTTCCATCCCCGGTAAGCAAATAATTCTTATGTTTAAACTTATATCTTAGTAGAAACAATGTATCAAATTAACTTTATGCATTGCGACTATACTTGAATATGACAAAATGTTCAGTTTCGATTTTCATATATTAAGTAGAGGATGGCGTAGAGAAAAAAATCTCCAGAATACGAAGGAAGAGAAGAAGGGCACGACTATTGCATAGTGAGTATCAAGTAATAAAGGAAAGCCTTGCCATTGTTATAATGTGCATTTCTCCTCTTAGGAGTGATGAATGACTGAAGTTATTGGATGGCTATTATATCCCAACATCACCTAGCTGAGACAACGCTTATGGGAAATATAAAAAAATTAAGATCAGTCAGAACCCTGCTGCTGTTTTCCTATGGAGGAATGCAATTTTCTATATTTTACCGGCTGGTTAGAAATTTAAAGAAATTATGGCCCTTTCCTCAGAGTAATAATAACTTCTCTCCCTATCGAAAGTTACCGGCCTACACTTCACCACATCACAAGATGACAAGTACTTTCATGTCATTGACAGTGCGCTAGTATTAGAAAGGTCTGGAGACGGGTGAAGCCTATGCGGATGCCAAAACACAAATATTATACGAGACTTCTACAACCCATCCCAAAGGTTGTAATGGAGTAGGATTATGCCTCTCTACTAAGGTATCTTTCGGTCCTTTCAGATACCAAAATAAGGCCTTTTCGAGAGCGAGAAAAATGTAGACTCCACCGACAACCAAGCGAAGAGTCATCTGCTTGACCTAGAATGCTTCTAAAGACGAGGAATAGAAAAGCTATCGAGGTCAATGATTTTGTGATTATTCATAACGAAACTTAACAGACGTACACTGATGTACTGCGCAAATGTATCATATTTTACGGAACTTGTTCTTTATGATGCTGAAGGACTATGGAATGATTGTCTAGTTGTAATTGTACTTAAGACCCATAGTCTTCATATTGTAAAGCCTCTGAAACGGGAAGTTCTAATTATATCATACACTGTAAGCAAACTAAGAAATTGGCATCCCCGTGTTGTCAGATCTAAATCAAATAAATTAAGATTCAATATGCAATATATCTAGAACTATTATGACAAGTATTCTGAATTAGACATCTAAGTCGAAGAATAGTCATGTCTATACATTTTACTGTATGTCCTGTTGGTGACATACCTCGGGCGATTTTGTAAAGGTTTCTACAACTCTTTTGAATGATTCTCTGTTTTGGCTGACAAAACTTCGAATGTCTTTCTCCAGAAGTTTAAGTTTTCCTCCTAATACTACTCCGAATCCTGAGTTGCTCTCAATAATTTTGACTATCTTTAGGTGTTTCTTTTCTAAATTCTCTTTATGACTAGATGCAACATTTGTATCCAGCAAAGCGGCATCCATCACATCGTCTTTTACTGCTTGAAGCACCTCATCAACAGTATTGAAACAACTCCCTAAACGCGATGAAAAAGAAGACGTTATATCACAAAATTTGCCTTTGCATAATCTCTCTTGATCCACTGTGCAAAAGTCAAAGGAGCGGATCTGTCTTGGGACTCGTCTTTGACAAGTTTATTATCAAGCATGTAATGTCAGCATTATTTACTTTAATCAAGATCTTGATATGATGTAGGATTTAAACGGTAACATACCTGAATCAACTATAGCATTTCTTCTGATAGCCAGTTGATATTCATATGACTGGTAAATTACAGCAACCTAAAAATGTCAAAACCTCCCCGATTAACAAGCGGATTAATATAGCTGTCAAATCAAAATGATAACGTATTTTCAAACTCAAGAACTAGAACAAATTTCAAGGTTTCAGTTGGAATCTACCTTCGTTCCGTATAAAGTTGCCACTGTTGGAATAGAAACAGACGTCAGCGCTGTTGTCAACGATCCAGTAACGCAGCCCATAACTATCATTCCAGAAATTGTCCAAATAATAGAAATGACCCGACTGGGAAAGGATCGAGGACAGATATCTCCATATCTATAAATAGAACAGGGGATCATGACTCAGTTATTAATATTCCAAACGAATTCTTTGGAAATAAATGTTTAGTTACTAATTACCTAGATTGGAGAATGCTAGTCGTGTTTTCAAAACCACAATCGAGGACCAGCTTTCACCATTCTTGTTAGTCTCTTCACGTATTACGCATAGCATATGACAATGGAGTCATCTTTCCTCACCCGGTACCCTTAGCTGTTATCAAAGGAACCTGGATACGGCTGGCGAATTGGAGTATCGTTTTGAAAGCGGTAGATCTGTTAACCTTCCTGTAATAGCTTGTAGCAAATGAATTCATCCTGTAGTTATGGCTCTTGTGTGTTATACAAGATTCAGCTACATGTAGGAGTACAGAGAGTATGAACGAGATGAATAACAACGCTATAACGACATAAACCCTTTACAATAACACAACACAACATATGTTGAAAGCAAGAGACCTTCACGTACTTGTTCGGCTTTGTCTTTCTACTAAATTGTTCAATTGTCTTTGATGTCACGTGATCGTACGGATCTAGACCTGGCCAACACATCCCAAGATGGCGGATGTAGACGTTTTGGAGCAAAAAGTTGACCACCGTCTTTCGGTAGATCAAACGTGTGAGTATCTATAATGTATTCCTAACGGATCTAGAGGTGTCGTTTAGAGCAACATGCCGCTAGTGGATCCGAGAGATGCTGTGTTGTTCATGCCAGGGGTTCAATATCGATACAAAATATTATAAAAACGTCGCCTACAGGCAGCTGCTGATCAAGGATTTTGGAAAGGAAAGGGAACAATTCAGGAGAAAGATACCATCATAAAATGTTAATCCTACGAAATGCAGAGTAAGAAACAAAATATTTCTTATCAATGAAGGAACCTTATCAATGGACCCTTTCTCTTAGTCCTGGGACGCCTATTGCATTCTGGTAGTTGTATTAAACAATTTTAGCTGCGGCGACTTAAATTTATAAACAAAGTCACTTTCAAGTGTTCCTTTGTCCGCATCTTGCAAAATTTCATGGAATAAAATAGTTAATAAAGCTGCGAAGCTTATTCTAGCTTTTTATCAAGCTTTTTCACGGGGACAGTCCAGTCACAGTCACCCCTTCTCTCAAATATCACAGTGATAAGTTAGACAACAAAGAGAATTTTCAGTCTAGTCTTCATCCCCGCATAGCTTTTGGATGCTCCTTTGGACCAGAAGTACTGTTACCAACATTATCACAGAAGACGCTTTGTTTCGTACGAAGCTCACGATTCCGTACAGGTATTTTACCAAGATCTGGACTCCAAGAACTAGTATTTTAATTACTGCTTTTGCCGTTACATCAGGAGAATTCGAGAAATGAAGACGACAACTATGACGAGTACTAAACTTGCAGTGAGTATAGATTCTGTTTGTGGATAATCAAGGAGCTGTTTCCTTTCTTTAAGATAGATGATCTATATCATAGATCGGAAGTACATTTGTTATCCGCGTAACCGCGGTTGTGGACCTTTGCTTGCTCTTTGAGCTCTACATCATAGTATAGCAGCCTCTTGACAGTTAGGGGCCCTGCAGAAGTGCATGATTTGACTTCCATACGACCTTATGCAAATAAAAACGCGAGCCATTCCATTCTATTCTAGTCTTTCCTTTATTTATAATTGATACATTGATTTTGTCATTTATCAGCCAAATACTAGAGAAAGGTCCTTATGATTTAATTGATATCGAGCTATATGCATCACATAGAAAGTCAGTATCTACTTATTTTGATTTGTATTTATCCCCCTTTTTACTTAGATTTCACCCCTTCAGGTTTTGTAGAAGAATTAATCAAGAACGTTTTGGGCCAAGACCGACGACAAAAAATTTGAAGTGGGGCATTGGGCACATAATTAAGTCAAAACTGTCGTTCATGGTTTGTTGCCTAAAATTTGTATTCTTTATTTGATCTCAGATGGATGTACCAGCCTTGTTAAAATGTTGCCTAGCATTTAACATATAGGCTCTATTTGGTCTTTGAATTACACAGATGGAGAGCAATAAATAACTCATAACTTTTATCAGCGACTAGGTGGGTCATACCAGCCCCTCCCCGTTTTAGTCGGCCACGGATATAGCATGTTTAAAAAGTTAGCAAAAAGCTGTTAAAGGAATTCAGCTTGGCAAGTTTTGCTATAAAAGATTCAATAGTGAAAGTATTTGCTGTCTCTGTATTTTATTCTTTTCATTGACATCCTTAATTTGTTCACAAAAAGGAACAAACGGTGTTTCTTATGTTGATAATAGTTATCCAAACACAAGAGGGAACAGATTTGTGATGGATGGGAACTTGTTAGTAAATTTGCAGGCCTACTTAAGTATGATTATACAAGCAATATGTTGGGGCAGTGTCCATTTTCAGGCATTAAAGCTGATCTCACGATTTACTGTTGACTTTTTAGTTATCTCCGGTGAACGCGTGGCCTTATGGGTGCACCGTTGGACTCAGGATGCCACACATTAACACCCTTTAGCAAGGTATGAAGCACACAGTGCTACTGGCTTGCACGGTGGGTTAATCTGTATGATCACCGCATGAGGCAGCACATGGAAATTCAGCAACCAAGGTTGTCTTTGAGTTCCCACCTCAAGGGTAATATATGTATGAAGTGTTTTCCAAGGCGGTATTTAGCACCGAGATCTAGCATAGAGTGATTATTTAATTAAAATACCTGTTGTATGTACCTGAATACCTGAAATAACTGGACAGTCCAATAACGTATAATATATTTACCCAACAGTTGTCATTGTCATGAATCCCCACCAAAATCCTTGCAATGATCCTTTTACAATGTTACTCTTATGCAAATCTGGGTTTTCGAGTCGATCCTACGAAAATTTAGTTTGGGAGAGAATAATATGAGTCGGAGCCACTGTTTTATACATGGATCTTTCCTGTAAGAGTAAAGTCGGAGACTCAATACAAAGCAAAAACAGTGCAAATTTATTTTTACCCAAAGTAATTCCTGGAAAGGGTAGAAATAAAACACAGAACATCAGTAATCCAGTGTATGATAAATTATGAAAGTTGTAATAATTTTCAATTGATTAAGGACAGGAAGTGGCTTGTTCTCTTAAGAGGTTGATAAGAGAATTAAATTCTTCTCGTAAGAGGTCGATTAGAGAATTTCATCCAAGATCATCAATCTTTCGTATTCGATGGGGCCATATATCTCAAATTTCAATGACGGCCAGCAATCAAGCAGACAATAGTGAAACTGTAGATAACGGCGTCTTTACGTTTTTGGCAACATGAAGTTAGAACTCAGCCCTCAAACTCTGCATACTGTTTATTTTTGGTATGTTTCTCAAACGGTCAGTATCAAACCCTAAATTGGCGAGCTCCTGGAGGTCAGAACGAGAAGGGTCAAGAAAGCACCAAAACATATAGAATGTAGGAAAGAAATAGCTAAGGGTATTCTGCAAGAAACTGGTTGAAAAATTGGAAAGCATGAATGTAAGTTATGTACAAGAAGTATCTGAAACTACGCGATGTTTGCTAGGGTTTCATATTCCTGATCATATGTAGCGAAAATGTTTGGTCCTTAATGTTGTGGTAAAAGATGAAAATAGGACTAATGGTGATAAAAATCAGCCCTGTTCTATGGCTCAGATACCCTGGTCATTACTGGATCTTTTATAAACAATCTGCATAGTTGATTGCTGTGCGACGTAACAAACACAACTTAAAGAGAATACTATGACGGCTCCCACCTTGCATTTGACGAAATAAAGCAATAAAGCCTTTCTCTTGTAATATACTCCTTGTATTTACGACAAATATCACTCTATGGGGTCCATAAATGATTAGTCAGACGATCTCTGACTCCTGGGAGCTTACGTTCCTTTTGTTGGTACCCTCTTCTTATCAGGACGTGTGAATAGAGATCGATAAAGCAATGGACGTCAAGTTGAGAAGCATGTTATGGAGAAGATACTGCAAGCACATTAGTTCTATGGGAGCCAAAATGAGAAAATGAGAAGTATGGCTTCTACAAATAACCTCCTGTAAGACATCGGAGTTCGCAACATACGGTGTTGTAAAGTCATAAACCTCTCGATAGGCCGATGAGATGGGAAAAGGCTTGCAAGCTTCCATGGGCCTACACGAGAAGGGAATTCTTATTATGAAAGTACATTATTATGTGTTATGGATGAAATGAATTTGTGGAGCAATATTAATAAGCACATTTTGATTTTTTCTACCATGTAGTTTGTTTCCATTGTAACTTACTAACTATTGTTTTATGCGCTTAATGCTGTGTGCCTTTGCCACACGCCTAGGCCTGTCAATCAAAATGCTACAACAAGATACGGAGGCAATTAGAGCAGAGTTTTCAATGCGTATTAAATAGTGTTTTAACGACAAGTTGTTATGGGATCTTTTGAGAGTTTCAAGTGTTTGTTTTTCAAGGATGTTCTAGTATGCTAAAAGCATTAGGATTTCTGAGATTATTTCTTACTTTCTACTCCTTCCTACTTATCTTACTTTGAACAATATGTTTTCTTACTATTACTGATTAACAATCTTCCTTTTCTGACTCGGATCACTAAAACATTGGGACGCACGAGACAAACTAGTTTTAAGAATATCACTTACCGAAATCCACAATAGTGCACCTGCTAACTGTGTCATTGCAATAGCTGTCACTACAACTGGCCAACATGCAAAGATTGCATTAATGAGAATAGATACTCCACAGTACATTTTGTTATCTCTTACAATCAAGGCACTACCTGGTGAACTTATCAGAGGTATAAAAGGAAAGTTCCCCCCGAACGTTGCTAGATCGGAACGGCCATAAATTGGAAAGCTGAGTTCTATATCGTCATTTATTGCACTTTTTAATCCCATTTCGTGGCCCCTGTCTGGAGAGTCTCCTGTAAACGTTCTCGTGTATTCCAGATTTGTGTTAACTTTACATTCTGCACATACTGATTTAATAATAGTATCCAAAAGTGTAGGAAATATTCCTTTAAAATTATTTCCAAATTCCAAGTGGGTATACGGTTGCATTTGATACCAAGATGTAGTGATGTATTGGGGACATCGGCAGGTATCTAGAACAACAGGAGTCAAAATGAACAAGTCGCCGTGTTAGATCTGTAGTTAGAGAGTTCGTAAAGTGGAAACACCATCAAAGCATTTGGTTTAAAGCGATATCTCAGACCTGTTTTGGAAAGCGTCAGAATACAATTAAATTTTTGTTTCTGTTCCTCATCTCCATTAGTGATATGGCTTAATGAAGAGGCATAGTAACAATTGCAGTATACCTCACAGCAAAAGTGGCATCAGCTAAGACTGAGCTGAGGTGATGAAACATGATTTTGTCTAGAGTTGACCATGTATTGATTTTAACCTATACTTTTAATATCATTGGTAGTACCCTATTTAGACCCCTGTGTAAAAACCTCAAAATAAGCTCTAAAAGACCACAAAAACGATGGAAGTTTTATCCAAAAAAAGCAGGAGCTCTCTACTTTTATTTTAAAATAGTAGGTATAAAGAAATAAGAGACGTGTATAACCTATATATAGCTTATACTTGTTTACACCTACGTTTTAAAAATAAAAGTACAGAGCTTCTTCCTTTTTGGATAATACTATTATGTTTTGTGGTCATTTAGAACTTATTTTATCTGAGATCCAAAAATTTCAATTTACACAATATCTTGAACAAAATTTACAAAAGCATGAGATATCAACTTCTAAAATAACTAAGTGGGAAGGGGTTATTACATCAATATTCGAAAAAGCAATAAATCAAAGTAAAAATATCAAGAACCTGCTTTCGAATCATTAGTGTACTCAAACGTTATTTTGGATAAAAATAATCCTATGTGTGTATTTTGCAATTTTAGTTCTTGAATTGTCAATTTGGATAATCCATTTCTCCTGTTATATGTTTTACTATATAAAAATTGTCCGGCGCAAGGCAACTATGCACCAAATCATTTGCAATATACTTGTTTTCGCTGTGTTTGATGATATGGTGTATGACTTAGATAATGTTTTGAGAGATTCTAATTAATCGGACTTTTCAACTTTGAAATGAAAACGATAACTAAGACAGGTACTGACTTAATCAGATATGTTTAAAATAACAACATTAGGCGTTGAAAGTACATCTCAATTAAGCAACATTTTTTACTCTCTCCCTTCTTTTTGTGTCATATGGCATCTATTACTAAGGAAAACAATTACTGCATTCACAGTGCCTGAAACTGTAACGGGACAATGTTTCTCGTTAGGGTCCCAGCATTTTGAGCTGAAAAGGAGAACACATGGTCCTCCAGCTCTCAAATTCTAAAAACTTGTAAATGATTCGATCTACAATTTTTGATTTACCTACTTTTAAAGCTCCCTTTTACATCCACACCTAGCTAATACATCCTTTGCATTCAGGTTATCCTAACCACTCTTCTCAGGGACCAAACCTCTCTCATATCAAGACTAATTACGGATACTGTAGCTATTCACGTATACAAACACTGCTATTAATTCACGTTGGTAATCGGTAATTGCGAACCAAAGTGTCTCCACGATCTACAATCTTTTATTTGGCCTACATATTTTTTCTGTTATCCGAGTAGTCACTTTATTTTGAGGTCATTTTAACGCACAACTTTGCCTGTCACCGGTAATCCTTTTCGGTTTCTAGTGTCTATTTATGGAAATTATCAGTAGTCAAGCCAGCCTTGAAAACGAGTCAAAAAAGCTTTGCTTTGGAGGCGCATCTGTTATTGTGCTAATAGAAAGTCAGTTATTGCATGTATAGGTATCTGGAACTTTCCTTACCTCCTTGTGTAACTTTCGTGCTTGGTCCTCCACCTGCCTTGGTATATCCATGCACATAGACACCATATGTGGTATAGTGGCTCAAATCTTTAATTGTAAGGGACAAAGTGTATCTGTCCACTTTAAACTCTTTTTTACTGTTCTGGTCAGGTAGGCCCAATCCTGCTTTCTTGTACGTTGTAATGGTAATAACATACCCCTCAAGATAACCATTTTCTTGTTCTTTGGGAATTGCTGTCCATCTCATTTGTAGATAATGTGCTGATAGATAGCTCTTTACTTCAAGTGACTGTGGAGCGATCCCTGGAGCTAATAACAGAATCAAAGGCATGTCGAGGTAAAAACCGCTGAAGCGAAGCCTTCCTTTATTGCCATCATAAATATCTCGAAAACAATCAAGCAAAAATGGAGCAACTACAGGCCTCTTAAATATAACATACCTGCAGCGATTTATTAGGGGTTAATTATATGAAAATTGTTATTGTAGTTTGGGGTAGTATGTGTGAAGGGGGGGGGAGGGGGATAAATGAAGCTTTCTATGCTAACACTCACAATGCCTAATTTTGAAGCTTTAAGCTTTCTGGGGCATG
>JAAAKL020004403.1:0-21045 GCA_010016065.2 Carybdea cf. marsupialis auct. non (Linnaeus, 1758) | reverse complement strand
ATATCCATAACGGAATAATGTCAATGATGATTAACAACAACAACCCAACACCAACACATAAGTCTTCACGACACACAATATAGTTTTATGTTTAAACTTGGACAGTAAAAATAGTGCTATAGTTATCATTGAGAACAAAAGAATGTTATACATTGTAGAAGTTTAACGTTTTGACATTATTATTACAGGAACAATCTGATCAATGACGTAAGGCCCAATCAAGCCAACAGAAATTATAATGCAAATTAAAAATACACTTAGGATAAGCGATAATACATTTATAAAATATAGATAAAAATTAATGAATAAAATATAAAAATTTAAGATTTTTTAGAATATAAGATGATTTACATTTTACAATGAATCAATCATTATTCAACACCCTATAATGTCAGGTGGTAGGGATAGCATTTAAAAGTTCAGATTAGCCTTGTTACCATAGTGGTTCCTTTATAGATGTTTTAGCTACTAATTAATCTAAACTGAGAAGATATGCCATCAAATAAAATATTTTAGTATTTAATCAGATAGCCTCTTTTATCCGTTACGTTGCGTCTTATCCAGTTAGTCATTATAACAAATATAAGCAAATTATGAGTACAGAAAGAAAGACGGACAGAAAATAAAAGGAAAGGGGGGTGACTTAAAATCATGCTTAAAGCATTTTTTAATTTCGTTGTAGCACCATCTTAGTTTTCAGTACTTAGATGATCAAAATCTGGTAGGGCCTTAAATAGAAATGAACTGCATTGCCAGTGGAGAAGACCGAATTAGGTACAATTCTTTTATGTAGGAAAAGGGGGCGGCAACCCAAATATGATATAAACAATGAAGGGACCACCAATGCATCCTGGTTCCATCTTTTCAAGAAACCCAGTTCATAAATTCTTATTTAAGTGAAGGTAACCATTTCTACAGGGTTACTTGGTTTTAACTGTATTCTGTAACACAAGACTTTGTATCCTGGATCACGATTTATATTAAGTTTCTTTGTTCATAGAGATCACGGTTATCCAGCAAGTGAAGGAAAAACTACAGCTGAAATTTGCCGAGATAGTGTGCTTACACCGCCACGGTTTGCTGTCTTGCTTTAATGAACTTTTAAAGGAATGGAGAGCAACAGATGGATTTTATTATATTCATTTTTAATTGCGGCACGGGAATGTGAATTAATCCAGGATTAGCATTATCAAAGATATATGATAGTTGAAGGAAATATAGTATGCCGGGCATATTTATTATCTTGCTACATAATTAACTTTTATTATCGAAGACAGGCAAACCGAGCAATGAGTTCTTCGTGCTGACTTATGCTGTTATATGAAAAGCAATGTGTGGCCTTGTCTCGTGCTCAAGCAACTAAGCTATACCAATGAAAGGCCAATCGCCCTCCTTTTTAATTTAAAGTTGGTGAGATTATAGTATTGGATGTAATACTAATGATAAATCCTCTTAAATGGAATTTCTGTTGTTCAACTTCATTCCCGATAGTGTGAAAAGATGTATTGAAGTGGATGTTGCAATAAAGTATTGCACAACATCAATTTTATATGCTATTCCCTAAAGTGCCACTTCTTATGCAGAGAACATTATAAAACGGAGAAGGCATGAATAAGCATAAGGGAACATGTTGTTAAATATAGTATCATAAATTGCTGTCAAAAATGCACCCTGTGAGGCTAGTTCTAATTGCTTTAGGTACAGAACAGATGGTGATTTATAATTAGAGACTCAATAGATTATTTTATCCCGAGCCTCTTGTTTGCTTCGTATATATTTTGCCCTCCAACTATCATTTCAATCTATTATTAAATCCATTCCGTACGCCTGCAGAGGTTGAGATTTGGCTATTTATTGCTCTTCAATGAGTTCTACATAAGTGAAAGAATCAACTCGTAGAATCAATTAGAAGATTCTAGAATGTTCTACAAGTCTCCGTAAGATAAACCTTCCAGAATCTTTTATAATAACACTTTAGTTGATTATTGACACTTCTGCAATAGTAAAGATCATTCCAGAACCTTCTATGATAAGCCTTTATTTGATTATGGACACTTCTAGAATAGTAAAAATTTTCCTGTATGTTTTACGATATTCCGTGATATTCTGCAGTATTTTGTAACCTTCCACAATGTTCCTAAGTTGGTGCACATAAAAATCTTCTATGTAATTTGGGAATTCAATATATCAAGACATGACATCAGGAAAGGAGCAAAGGAGTGTGCTATCTTCGAACCCAACCTACAGCAGAAGGGACTCAGCTTACTCCATGGGCTTCCTTTGCAGAACTACTACTGTCGGAAATTCTACTCCTTCCTCTGTTTCCCTGATAACTATAACCTGAATTGGTTTCCAGATTTTTATGTACTTCAACTCGACTTCACCTACCTGTCCTTGCTATTCCCTCTTTTCCTGTTCCTAGTAATATCTTTGTAATATTCGCTCCTTCTTTTGATTGACTCTTTTAAGTAAGAACATGGAAATATGATAATAGAGAAATAAGCCAGTAAGTATGAAAATAAACTGACGAGAAGTAATTAAGTAAGCAAAAAGACAAAAAAGTTTCTGCCATTTACGAGCAAGAGCAGGGGCACGGGGACCAAGGTGGGCACAAACTCTAAATATGAAAGGGTGACAAATGAGGTTGCCTCCCTTCATTAACAGTACTTGATGATAAAGTTTCACTCTAGCGTATTCTACAAAATATCGGGCTCTCTCTCTCATTACCTGCAATCTCGACGTCGCAAAAGGTTGTCTTGCCAACAAATCGTTGAAGACTGTTCCTTCAAACTACCACACCTGCCTCTCTGGTGTGCTCCTTTAAAATACTCACTCCAAAGATCTCACCAACAGATGATATTAGTTACTTCAAGTACTTGTTGAGTTCCTGAATTAAGCACCGCCCTACAGGAACTCTTTATATGCAGGTCCGATCTTTTATGATCTAGTAATAAAAACCGATCGGTTCATTAATCAACTAAATAATTGGACAAAGATCAGTACCCCTTTACATCACAATACTTTTTAAGTATTATGTAAAGTCAAGTGTAAACAGGTTTAACCAGAGATTAGTGTTTCATAATATCTGGTTTAATATACTAGCTGCAGCTGACAGTTAATTTATAAACTTTCCTTCCAGGATAATAAACCATTGCTTTTGCTTGTGTAATAACTGCGTGGAAATTACATAAGTGACCTAAAATCTAAAAAACTCGATCTTTAAACAGTGGTGGTAGGGAGATTCTGTTATGTTTCTTGCTATGTATTTCATACTCTAATGGACTTTACTGAGTAAGAAATCTGTAGTAGTCCAACGTCGGCTGCTTTGACTCGTAAATGTCTTAAATAGAAGTTTAAAGTAACATGATGGACGAAGATCTCATTGAAGAAGCTCATTGAAAGCTGAGAAGACTTCTAGTTCAACTTCATCAGACAAAACTGACTATACAGGTGTGGCGAAAGGTTGTTAATATTGGGCGTGGAGGGGGGCAAAAAAGACAGTAAGGGGTGTCGTGGTAGGGCTAGAGGAGGGAATTTTTTACTTTCTTGATATGCTAGATTGAAGAAAATAGGCTTTTCGGAGTGTGATTGATATTAAAACCGTTTATAAAAACCACAAGCAGAAGCTGTGGAGTGCGTACAAATGTGTGGAGGAGGGGGAGAGAGCTGAGGCGCACAAACAAAGTGAGTGTACCATATGCAGGCTAAATAACAAATTTCAATCATAGTTTGAGGGCTAAACCCTCCCTAGCCACTAGGCTCCGAGGTCTCCGACAGTTCTCCAAAATACAACCTCTGTATGCCCACTACGCCATAGATACAAAATGGAATTTTTATGATACATACTTCATATGCAAAATTAACTGATAAGTTTAAGTGACCGACGTATGGTCTTTAAATAATTGAGACATGTCACATGGGATGAAGGTCATATGAGGGGTTACACCATTACTGTAATTCTTTTACTCATTGGCAACTTTAAAATAGTTGTTGCACAGCAAATAATTGAGAGGCAGTTGCCCTCTCTGTCTCCGGTTCAGCCGCCTCTGTTAAATATGTGTTCATCACGACAAAACTCAGGAATGGTTACAACCTTGCAAAACATAAGAAACAATTTGTAAATAGAAGTGTTTTTGTAAAAGTTGTTACCTTGAAATTGTTGGAAAATTACTGTCATGTACAAAGAACTATAATAATATCTTTATAGTGCAATTTTGCTTACTTTCATGGAACTTTGGTTTACAAAAATGGAGGAAGATATCAAGATGACGTTGAATGGCTACCTGCTCCACACGGTTACTGCAGTAGTGTATCCGGTCATTCAATGGTTTGTGAAATGGCTTCATTTTTATCTCATTACGCACTTCCCGCAAAACGTAAGTTATGTATTAAAGCATGGCCGAACGTTTATTTTACTGCAGTGAACATTTTATACGGAAAAAAGGTTACTTTCAATTCATGCCTAAGGTATGCACCTGCAAGCTTCACCTGTGCCATAGAAAATGATGAAAATCATGGCGAATTAATTTGATATTGAGTATCCCGCTGTAGGGATGACAGAATACTGAAATATTTTCTTCGCAGCAGAATGATTACATAAAAACAGCGCGATTGAATGTTGTCCATCACCAAACGCTGGGAAGTGCTGTGTCGATTTCAAACTAGCTTGTTTTTCTGGCATCTTCGGGTCATAGCTCTGAACCAAATATAAAGCTGCTTGAGAACTTTCTTCGACGCATTCAAAGTCATCTGCTGATAGCATGCGGTGTATTACAGTGGATGATTGTGTGGACGATAGTAAACACTACATCCCTGCTGTGCCATACAGAGATATTTGGTATAGAAATGTTTGGTTTGTAGAATACTCAGAACATATCAAGGACGAATGGATGCATCACATGGTGTTATGACTAGTAGACGGGGGTCACGTACTACCTTTTTCATCTTAAGCATCAGATCCTTAGCTCTCTTGATTTTCGATGGACGTAAGCGAAACATTGTGAGTTGCTAAATAACGGGACAGCAATACAACATTTGATAGAGGTGGCTTTAAATCGTATCGAAAAGGACAACTTTTAAGTAGAGAACCTGCAAAGTCTACGTATACGTAGACTTAGAAACTTCTATTTTCATAGATTAAGATCAAATGAAGCTATTCTACCACAGAACTTTGAGAGCGTTGAGTGCACCGCACTTTTGGCCAAGAACACCATTAGGTCAATATCTTATGAACAGAGGCGAATAGCCCCCACACCCACTACCTAAGAGAAAGCTTTCCATATCATATGTATCATATCAAATACGTTAATGTACTTGTTTGGATGCTGTTTAGGAAAGAAAGGCACTCCTTACCAAAAGTAGACAATTTTAGATACAAGAACCTAAGTTTTGGAGTGTTGCTTAATGCTGCTACTCTGGAGCAGAGAAGTTTCAACTGTCTCACTGTTGCTATGGAAATCTAGAAATGAGTTACAAAAGTACATGACTCAGCCATACACATACTAATTGCACTCAGTCTGTTGTGACATCAGAAGATTAGTATTTTACAGAGGATTAAGTTTGAAATCCTTCTAGAGCTTCATTGCCAGATTATCTTATGGTCACGTCACGTGGCACGGAGAGGCTGGTCTCCAACATTGCGTAGAGCTGGATGCGATGTCCACAGGTGGAGTATCAAGAGCTAATGTGTTGACTAGAGAAAAGTGAACTAAGTTATCAGCGGGTCACCGTAGTGTATTTGGTAGAGCAAGACGCCGCGAGTGCGTGGGTCCTGGGATCGAATCCTGGTGACGACATTTTCACCTTTCTTTAGCATTCTTCAAATCTTCGATTATTTTACGAAATCGGAAGTTGAATGATGCAACAATTATCAACATGTTTCCTCTACTTTTTCACAAAATACAACCAGTCTTTGATAGAAAACTTAGACTTCAGCTAATGATACTTTTTAAAACTACAAGTACTTATTTCCATACGAAAAAATGCTTACATTTGAACTATCATATTAGAAATTGGCATACTCAAAATAATAGAACAACAATAATAGAAACTACTGTTTTACTCCATACTGTTAAAATGATGATGACGGTCTTGAAACCCTAACGAGACGCTTTTATCAATAGATCTTCAAGACGAAGTTACTGTACTAAATGGTACCAACAGATCTTGTCAGAACTAGAATCTATGTAAGACACGTTCATCTTTGTTCTCCATATTGCTTTATATAAAATAGTGATACAACTCTGAACTCTGAAAGTCTATAGCTTTTATTAATCTCCAAAACTCTGAAATTCTAACCCGCAGGTCAAAAGTGGTTACATTAAGAATAGTGATGCGAATCACATCCAAGACCCGACTGATTCCCAGACTACGTCCAGAGCAGTTGCCGCTGACATTGTCAAGCTTTATGATTCGTTTTGCAAACTTCTGGTTATCGTCTTAGCGAGGAGTAAATCACTCCTGAAAAAAGCCTTAGTGATTTTCTCATTTTCGTATCCAATATCCTTATCTTCCCGTTGATTTTTTTATTTTTACACAAAAGCTCTATGTCCTAACGACGGCCGAGATCCCATGAGGATATTTGAGTGAATCACTGTACGAATTCAGCATTAAGTGATATAGGGCTCTGAATTTCAGAGTCCACTGAAATCACTTTTTTATATACAGACCGAAGTTACTTAATTTAACAATTATGTCACAAATAAATTCAAAAGTAATGATAATTAGATAATGACGTATGATCACGTAATTCAGAACAAAATCATCTCTGGTGAAATGCGAGTGTTACCTTTGCAGGATAAAGTGGTTCTCCTTAAGAGACCCATTCAACATCTGTAACCTTTAGAAGTGCAGTAGATGGCCGTTTTCGTTGGTTATCTCATATACTTTTTATAAAGTACAAGCTTTGATTACGCATTCCCAACAGGGGTTGTGTGGTGACGCATCTCGACTCCCTGTGGATCGTGATAGCTCATTAAGAGTAAGCGTATCAGCGCATCTGTTCGATTATCACGGATCTCGGCTGTCAGTAGGACACCTGGCGATGCGAGAAAAGTCAAGTAACTTTTTCATTTTATAATTTCCTTGACTTTTTTATTTAATATGAATGACTTTTGATTTTGATTTTGTTGTCCAATTGTTCCTCGATCTGTAATTTTGCATCTCGTTCTTGGCTTGCTCTGATAACATATTTTTTCTACTAGATCTGGTCATTGCAGTCTGTTCTAGAACCGTTCAACGAGCTTAGACCAGTAAATTCATAGAAGGTTGATTTGACCTTCGATTATCTTTGAAGCAGAATGATCTTCGAATACCTCGTTTTCATGACCATAATCAATAACCTCAATTTCACGACGCTGATCGATCCTGCAGCCTTTAGATGATAGCCAATCAAAAGGCAGAGCCAACCGTAATCGAATGCCACATGACAATCTGAATGCCTGCGATGAGCGATAGTCTACCATGATCTCAGTCAGTGCATTTGTTTGTCTTTAAGGGATATCAAGGAACAGGCAAAGACACCCGAGACAAACCCACTTACTAGCAGTAGAACGTCATTCTTGGAGCAGTCAAAACTTGAAGGCGTGAAAAAATCCTTTTCTTCAGACAGGGATAGCAACAGTCGGCTACGCCTCGCTTGGTTTTGCTTAGAAAAACATACAAGAAAAAGAGAATAAAAGACTCATAGATCTCATCAGTCATTTTCACTACCATGGTTCTCTGCCATTCACTCAAATTAATTGTCCTTCAATAAATCAAATCATCTTCCATGGATTTCATAGAGGGTGGCGTTGTTAGTGGCACACCGTTACAAAGTAGTAAAATCTTTTACTCTGAATTCTTACGCAGGTAACAAAACTTTGTGCAAAATAGAGGACAGGTATTCTTGGTTGTTACGGCCTTGGCATTTCTAATTTTCCGTTAACGAAGCAAGCCTTTCGACCTTCTTAATAACCAGTCCTGCACTAGCGTGACAGTTTATTTGTTGCGATTTCTTTTTTGTTTGTTTTGGACGTAAAATGACAAAATTATATCATGAATTAACAGCTTATGACCTGTGCGTTTCTGACACGCCAATGCCACGCCTGTAGGTAGTGATGAATCAAATAGTAATATATCATGTTTTTGGACATCCCTGGTCTGTACATTTGCGGTGATTTAGGAGGCCTTTTAGCTGTGATCGATATGTTAGATGTGTTGGCGCAGTGGCTATGGATGCAGCTTAAGTATTGCTTCCCTTAACCTTTTCTACTTGGGGAAATATGCTCGGACGAGATTTGAATGGATTGAATGAAAAAGTTTTGAATGGATAAAGTGGCTCATAAACAAAGTAAGGTTAATCCCACTTGATCCTAAATATAAAAAGCTTTTTCATGAAAGCTCAATTTTCCTCTCTTGGACTTTTTTGCAAATATTTCGACTACACTACCATTTTCCAAACACAAATTGAGAGTTGATCCGATATCCTGTTAGTAAAAGAAGGAATTTTTGACGTTTAAAGGTACAAAATAAAATGTTTCATGCCTGAAAAATTGATGGGCGTGAAATTTCAAGCAAAACTTCCCACAACTCTTGAGACCTTCAGCGTTAAAATTGCCTTTCCTTGAAGAGAAATAAATAATTAGAAAATAGATTTTGTCCAAAGTTACTTATTTTATTTCTCAATACTGGAATTTCGGGAAGGCTTTCTGATATCAATCGAACGTAGGAGCCTACTATACATTTTGCACTGGCTTTTTAACATAAGCCCCTCTTCTATTTCCTAATTGAAACTGCAGGTCACAGACTGTGGCGGCTGGTGGTGATTGGAGCAGGGGGTGCAAAACTGGGGTATGGTCTAATAGGCGTTATGGTCGGTGACACTTTCTGCCGAGTTATAACGTATTTGCTGTTCAGTTACAATGTCTTAAAACTTATTAATAGTCTATAAGCAGATGTCTGGCCTAGCTCACAATCTATCATCTGTCCTTTCTAAAGCAGAACATGTTCCAAGTAGCAAATAAGACTTATGCAAAGGGTAAATCAACCCTATAAGATTTGTGGGTTCATCTCAAGCAGATTCAAAAACGTAAAAGCTAGAACGTCAGTCATGATTGCAGCCGTTCAAAATCTCATCTAAGTTAATTAATATCTACACTTGGATTTACATAAATCACAGACAATCATAAAAGACATAAATCAACACATTGCCAACACTGTAGACCCCATTCTATTTATATTGTGCATTTTAAAGTCATTTTTAACCCATTCAATGCATATAAAGAGCAGCAACTAAATTAAAGTTAAGATATAGCAATACCTGAAAATGGTACACGAAACGCATGTGGCACAAAATGGTAATGTGCATTTACAAAGTCCACTTATTAGAAATCATCCATGCAGTGAAACAAACAGATAATAGAATCCTATTAGATACAAATTCAGGTAAACTAATTGATGATAATAAATCCAACTTGTTCAGATATATTTTCAGAAAAGTACTTGCACATAACTTTACCCATGATAGCTGCAATGCACAAATTTGGACAAAATTGTTAGAAAAAAATTGAGAGAAACAGTTTTGAATGAACACAACTTTCCATGCACGAAATTATAATTTGCCACAGTGTTTCTGGTTTTCACCATTAGATAAAATATGAATGTCCTCCTAATTGTTTGTGTATACTTGAGACTTTGAATATTCCAAAAAGACAGAATCTAAATAAGTATAGAAGAAAGAGATACTTAAGTGGCATTGGCATACTTGACAACTTCATAGTAAAGACAATTGATCAAAACTAATATCTGGTATGAGTACGTCACTGTATTCTCCATTCATGGGCAGGCATGTGCAAACTATAAAAAATATTTATTGGAAAGGCCAAAGTTGTAAACACAACATTGAAGAATTTGTCGTAACTGTATCTAGACAAAAATCTGAAAACAAATAAGAACATATCTAGTCAAAGTTAAACATACATAGACCTTGAATGAACACAACATTGCCAATAGGGTTATTGCATATTTGAGAAGTAGGGTCTACTGGTATTGCTTAAAGCTTCTGAATGTAACTCATGTATTTCTTTCTGTTTTGGTAACTTTGTGTTTCTTCAACATTGCGCTTAAAAGGAGCATTCAACTTGAAGCAAACAAATAACCACCCACAAAATATTTACCCCTCACTGGCAGTCTCCAGGCTCAATGTTACCATTATGGACTTTACCAACACAGCCAATTGACTTTAAGATGAGAAATTCTCTTCGCCACAACGGTATTAATATCTGGAATTGATTGCACAAGCTTCTGTTCCATGGATAACAGGACCAAGGCACTTAGTCTCTCTTCCTGTATGGTAGTTCACAAGAATGTTTTGACCCTCTTTAGAGTTGAGAAGCACCTTTCTCCCTCTGATGATCTCATGGATATGGCCACTAGGATCTGACTAAGCCTTGAATGACATAGTTTCTGTGAATGTGCTTTCGAAAAAGTCCATGCCTAATTGTATGGGGGTCAAATTGCAATTTTTCTAAACTTCACCCTCGATTTCATGTTAAAAGATCTCCCATTTTTTCCCAAAAATTACCCACCCTGCCGCTTATTCGACCCCTCCTACAATTAAGTACAGAAGAGTAATAAAGCCAGTGCTCCACAGAAATCTTGCAATTGCCTCTTTTGACTGAAATTCCAGGTCATTCAACCCTGCGTCGATCGAAGTTTACTCTATTGTAATGTTTTAAGGATGCACGGGAATCAGTAAACCTTTCGTAAACTTTGGCAAGCTGTCAATCAAGCATACTTACATACAATTGCAGCTAGTAATATAACTTGCCTCTGGTTTCTCTGGGACAGGACGTTTTACATCAAGCTTCTCTTCTACCGTCAATGCTAAAAACGTAACAACACGTAAAGCACAGCTACGTTGACGTAACAACAGAACTCACTCACCTCCATCTCTTCTACCACTACGTAAAAAGCAATGTCATGGCAAACATTCAGTCTTTCTCGATAGTTCTGGTAGCCTACTCCTCCTCCATCCAGCAAGTACATTTCCGCTTTCCTTCTCAAGTGACGTTGAGTTTTTCCCTCTCATATAAACGTCTAGTGACTAACAAAATTATGTTGAGCTCTGCATCCTCTGTGCTGCATCTAACAAGAATCCTGAATCTGCAGTCACTCGAATTTGACGGAATTAGTTGTCTTTTCAGGCTGGGTACCAATTTACTGTGGCACCATCGCAGTTTACAGTCAAAGCCTTGTAAAGCAAAAGTCAGGAGAGCTCGTTTTGACAACTGGACTTGGGTGCACCTCCAACTTTGTACCCACTCGGACGCGAATCTACGAAAGATTGAATGTCGAAAAATGTCTGATAACAATAGGTTGTACGCACAAAATTTTTTCGGGAACTTGTAATCAAATGACCACTTTAGTCTGTAAATTAGCAGATACAAACATGTCAGATGATGTTTTTGCCTATTAGCGAAGTAAGAAAACCAAGCGAGGTTGCACTCGGACGTAACAATAGCAAAATAGAAGGTGTGGGGGTGTGGGGGTGTGGACCAGTTCTACGCTGCAGTCACAGTCATTTGATACAGACTGGGGCCTTCTGGCTTTCAAGTGGCGGTAAAACACAGGGCATCAATAGGAAAAAAGCACAACACGACTTTTGACATCAGAGGGACCGCCTCGATGAGGAGTCTCTGTACCTTCTTCCCCTGTGGTATTACGTCCTATTTCATATTCAAGCAATCTTATGCAAAGTATTTTTCTACTGTATATGCCATTGATCGCCATAATTCTTTGCAAGCCTCGCTTGAATTTTGCCATCTAACCTCAGCTGAGTCATATTACACTGAGCCATAGATGGATTGTCAATATTCGTAAAAAATGAAACGGAACGCCTCATGTTACAAGTAGCTTAACCAGAGCTGATTCTCACTACTTCGGTAACTCAAGTTACTATTGCCACGAATAATGATGTAAAATACATGGCTGATCTGTCTACTCAAGCATTTTGAAACACATCTGTACCATTTACAGGGTACATTTAGTCCTTGTACATACACCAATGTCATGATCAACAGCAGGACCGGATCGAGCGGGGGCTGAAGGGGTGTAAGCCTCACGCTACATTTTGAAGAACAGTCATTGTTCACAAATAAAATTTTATTCCTACATATAAACAAGTCAAATGAGATGATATTCATCGGGGGCATTCACTCGCTACTACAACCCTTTTCTTATCATTTTGGATCCAGTATTTTAACCTCCTTCTAAAAAAAAATTGAAATGTGCTGTTGAAAAGAGACTAAAATGGCCAGTTTCTCATAATCTACGACTTGCGTTATAAGAAGTGTGAGTCTCCATCATTTGTACCTGCTGCTTTCTTGTACTGCAATGCGCTGAGGTGTGGGGAATTTGAACCAGCGCATAAAAAAGGTTCTGTGTGTCGTCATTTCATATCATGGCAAGAGATAAAGCAGAACACTCCAAAAAGGAACTATTTTTTCCGGGACAACGCTTCGTCTATTTCTGATTTCCTAGAGTCTATTGGAATCAAGTTTCCGCTTTGGAGTGTTCTACTTTACTGTTTGTCGGTGTATCTATCGCCTTACCAGAAACAGACCCTTTCAAGAGAATAGATCAATGGATGCTGATGACAGGCTCAAAAAGACTCAGAGTGTGTCTTGTAAAGACAAGACATTTTATTGATACATATTGCTTTAGATTACTTAGATGAATTTTGTTTTGTGCACTAGCTCAAATTGAATTGTCACTGATGAAAAGTAAATACTGGATATTTGCCTCCTTCAGTGTCTCTTTAACATACAGAGACCCAGTGCCAGTTTTGGAGGGCGCGGTACCCTGGGTCGAAAATGTTTGACGGGCCCTATACATTTCGTAGCATAGATCGCCCCCCCCCCCCTTCATAAAAGGTGCCACTGCAGAAACTCTTGAAATTCGTTTATCGCGAAAAATTGGCATTTTGAAAATACTTTTTCTTGGATAGCAGGAATTGTGACTTCCCTCCTGCATTCACAATCGATAATAGTTTAATACAACATTGTACCAAAATGTTATAAATGGGAGTCTACCGTGCCCTAACTAATATTCCTACACAAGTTTACTGAGAGGGGAATGGCCAACTGAATCACCGATTGAAAATTCAATTTCTAGACTTTCACAGTCACAGGTTTCTGAAATATCCTAGTTTTTGTTAGAATCTGTTCTGTCTGTATCTGAGGGAACTCCTCATTTACTGAAGCGTTCCATTACTTTATATTCTCTAACGTTCACTTGCCGGTGGGGGCAAAGAAGCTGAGTATGATTGCTTGTACAAGTTAATACCGACAGTATTGGCCTTGATACATTATGTAATAAAAAGTCCGTTTCAGAAAAGTTACATGTATTTATCATCAATACGCAAAATGTTATATTTTAAAACATGTATGTCAAAGGTAAAAATGTAAGTAAGGAACGAAAACTGTCTTGATAAATTTTGAAGAAAGTTTTAGACAGTTCATATAACCAATCTCCATTTATTCAATTCTCCAGTTTGTGCTCCTTTTAGTCATGTTGCTTATGCATTACAATTTGATGCATTAGGATATTCGACAGAATATGTAATAGGTTTTGCGCAAGGAAAAGGCGGAGAACGTTTCCTGATCACAAATAATTCGTATCGCTCTAAATGACAAAACCGCCCCTCGAAAGCCTTCCTGTGCCGTCAACTTCCCTCAATAAAGATACCTGCCTCTCTGGCATTAAATACCGTATTTCCTCCAATAAACGCTGGGGCGTTTATTAAAAGATCCAAGTTTTAGGTGAGGCGTTTACTAAAGGGCGGCGTTTATCAGAGGGCGGCGTTGTTTTGCAAAATGACTAATAAGGTAAGATAACTGTTTAAAAAGCGTAACAAAAATATTGTGTGATAGATGCGAACATTACAAGTAAATGTAATCTTATAAAATGTAAACTTCGTTAGTTATTGTAGTATGTGAAATTTTAAAATTTGGACTGCTTTTTAATAAATGTCCCTTTTCATGATGCGGCGTTTATTCAAATGTTTGGCTGGGCTTGCGGCGTTTATCAGAGGGCGGCGTTTATTAGAGGAAAGACGGTAATTGTCAGACGACGCCTGCATAGATTGTTACTATTATCTTCTTTCATCTAATGTGTTAGCAAACACTATAATTACACTCAATCAGAGGAACGTTTGCATCCCTGCCAGCTAGGGATGCTGCATCTCTTGCTCATGGATCCTTTTCTTAATTTATAATAATCTTCTTTGTCTTACCCACTGCCTACTTTCCTCTCATCGTTAGAAGCAGCATGGGCTAGGTTTTCTCCTGAAATGCTTCTACAAGGTGGTCTCTTTCAATAATATATTATGGCTCCTGATTTAATTTGACCAGTTTTTTACATGAATAATTGCATCCTTCAGTACTGTGTACGAGACTTGATGTCATTAAAAGAGAAAAATACAACAATTATGTATTTTTCTTCTGCCTGTGTAGGCATGACAATCAATGTAGTCAACATAATCCCTTTCAAATATCTTGAGGAAGGAGAAGTCTTGAAAAGTGTCTTCTTTAGGTTTTGTCTATGCAAAGCGCCTCAATGCACCTGATATTTGACTGATAAACAAGTTAAAGTTCATAGATATAGCATTTACATACTATATCATCATCATCATCATCATCATCATCACCATCATGATCATTATCAACGCGGAGTCATCGTTTGCGGTCCTCTGTTAGCATAGCAACACGTAAGGCTTTCTCCATTAAGTAGGATAATTAGTCGAGCGAACTATGTTGTCCATGTTGGAGCCAATAAAGTCCTTTTCAATCCTGGTACCTTTTCAATTAAGGTTCCTTAATGTTGCAAAACATGGAGCTTTTTGGGGAGTATTCTAGTGTAGTCTGATGTATGTGATTTTGTTGTGTTTTTTTGAGCTACTAGAAGCTGAAAAGCGCCAATGTTGTCTCTTACTTTATATAAACGTTCTTATACTACTAAAGCATAGGAATGTGAAATGGTTATTCGTACCTCAAAAGTAGATTCAGATTGTTGTCTGGCCATAAAGTTGAAAAACCTACCTAAACAGAACAAGAGGCTTAAAACTGGGCATAGTAACGTAAAATTTGTAGCATTGCCAACTCTTTTTATGAGAATGACTGTATCCTATAGCTCACACCAATGGCATACGAGTACTTTACTCTGATACCCTCAAGTTCTTTCTTTCCAAAATCTCCAGTATAAACAGAGGTAAAACACTTTTCAATGTAACTGGAGCAAATTACGGCATCGAGTAAGGCATTAAAAGTATTTGGCAGAGTAAATAAGGTTTCAATCATTAAAGGTACTGTCCGTCAATTTTGTTTTGTTGCCACCTCATTCTGACAGGATGTCTCGACACTTTTCATAACAGATGACAATCCGCAGTAGTCTGTGCGTAAATTCCCTTACCAAAGAACTAGAACGATGAAGATAATAGTTTTTCATCATGTTCGCAAACCGACTGACAAATCTTGTGATAATGATGTATCTATAATGGATAGAAAGTAGTTTATAAGCTGTACGTACAGCAAAACAGTGTTAAAGGTAAAAGCCAAAGAAGATGGTTTGAATGAAGTATAACGTTTGAGGCACTATCAATGATCAGAAGGTCGAATACCTAGGAATAGATTTTTTGATAGAATGAAAAGTAAAAAACTACTCTATTCTATTTTTGAGGTCCTTTGACGGCTTTAGGCCGTCAGTAGACGAAATAAATTCATGGTCGCAGCTGTTTCATTATCAAACGAGAGCCGAATTCACTGCCTTTTTCTTTCTTCTTTCTGTCCCCTAACCCTTAGGGTCGTACAGATGAACGTTGCACCAAATGTCTCTACCTATCTCTATCCTGGGCTAGGCTCTTAGTAGTAGCAAAGTCTTTCTTTGCCATGTCTGACTGCAACAAATGCGAGTAGAAAAGTAACAAAGAATATCATGATTATTTGAGTCTTCGCAACCAAAAAGAGGCCTGTACCCATATTAGCTGGAAGGAGACCATACCACAGATGTACATTCTTTCATCGACATTCTCCTTCCTTCCATTGATACCGATGTTTCGGATGCTCTTTCCCACCTTTGCCTTCTACCTCCAAATTTTGCAGTAACGGAATTTTCCGGAGGAGCACTGGTGCAAACATTCCTGGTATCATTTTTTGCATTAGAAAATTGATTCTCATCATGTGTAACAGTTATAACTGGCTTGACGTTTTTACTGAATGTAATCACATACGTCGCTGTTGTGACAACTTGAGAAAGAAAATTATTACATTTTCCAAAATTGTCCTTCCAAAGATTTACAGCCCTTTACTTTTCTTGGTTCATGTCTCGAGAGAGACTTCATCAGTAAATATACCAGACTTGGAAGCATCAACCAGATGATGCTAGTGACATTACTCTATTCAGATCTCTTCAGTAAATCCCGATCAACAGTTCCAAGGAACTACCTGCGGCAAACGAGGAGATTTCATTTGAAAATGTTTCTCTATCTTTGCATCACCTATGTCCTGAGACACTCCTTTGAGCCTATATTTGTTTACTGAAACCTGTTCAATACTTTTGCTGGAGAAAATTTAGATTGTAGTTTGATTGCAAACGTCAAGGGCAGTATTCTAGCCTCAGCTTCTCTGACAGACAGATGTGTAGTTAATGTGTACGTTGTGCAAACAATGTAGCACTAAAATTTTGGCCTCAATTTCTCCTAATAAAAACGGCGAGAACAAAAATCGATAGATGGATAAAACACTAGTTTTAGATACGATCGCTATTATTATTGTGACTTGTTTCGACATTACATGAAAGTTGTTATAAGAGTTGCATTTTATCAAATAATCGCTTCAAGTAAAGGGTAAAGAAGAGTATGTTAGTATAGATTCGTAGCCAATAAATAATAGACACATTTTTCCGTAGAGGGCAGTTGTATACGGAGCACTCAGCATAGATGACGTGATCGATTATATGACCTTGAAAAGAGCACACAAGAGCTGCCTTTGGCTTATCTGTTGCCTACAATGGTATTCTTCCGAAGCTTCGTCAACATGGCTCTGATGTTCTTTACCATTTAATTACATTTTCCACATTTACAAAATAACTGATATTTTTAAAGCATATTTTAAGACTATTATCAATAGCCAACTGTGTGTGGTAACGGAATGGTAGAATAAAAATTACTGGGTGAAGCTCCTGACGCTCTATTCAGAGTCAAAGACAAGCTCCATTGACGAGAAAAAACACTTACTTTGCAGAAAAATGGCCAGTATCGATCTGAATTGTGACAAGAAAGCTAGTCTACCTGCACCTATATAATGACGATTGATTAGGAGAATGTGGCTGTGAAACGCATCAATAAGATTCAAAGCATTTTACTACCCGATGCTAGGCGGTGAATTGTGTAAACCACTTACCGTAATATTCGAACTAGTTTTTTTTGTCAATTCATGACAATGGTTGAGTTACACAGTAGTGGCATAGTGGTAGAGTGTCAGACTTACACTCCGAGGGTCGTGAGTTCGAACCGACCCTGAGCTTGCCTGCCACGATCCCGGAGGTACTGTACTCTGTCATCTGCTCTCGTGAAGTGGGAAACTATGTTTCGAGAGATAGGACTGAGAGCGGACTACAAGCATGAATAACATGTATAGCAAGCATGAATAGATTGTCATCCAAAGGGTAAAAGTAACCCCGTTCCTAGTAGTGGTTTGGGCCTTGAACAGGGTGAACTAATTAAATTAAAAAGGACAAAAAGTCATTTTCAACGACACAATCCAACTGGCAATAAACTCCACCAATGTATGACCTGTGTGATTCGAGGCAACGGTAATTCAAGCAAATTGCTCCACCCTAGTTTAATCTTAACAAGACTGGCATATCAAGGCATCCTGTTGATACCATTGCATAATCACATTTATTCCAGGGATGACTGACGAAGAGGAAATGTTGCTTCAAGAAAGGTTAGAAAAGTATTATACAATTATAGACAGTGGCTATGACTTTCTGAAAAAGCAGTTTCAAGTCATGAAAGAGCGGAAGCTGTTAGGGGGATCCGTGCACCATTTGCCAAGTGGTAAGTCATGTTTATAGTATAATAGTTCTGAAGCAATATATCAGTTTCATTAATTTTATCACCAATACTATGGACACCATTGTCACATTAGTGTTACCGCCTCCATGCAATGATCACACCCATTTTCATCATCACTATTATTATCATAATCATCATAATCGTCAGCACCATGATCTTCATAATTATCATCATCATTATCATCGTCGTCATCATCGTTATTATCATCATCATTATTATCATTATCGTCGTCATCATCATCATTATCATCGTTATTATCGTCATCATTATTTTCATTATCATCGTCATCATAATTATTATTATCGTCATAGTCAGCAGCTGTACCATGATCATGATAATGATCATCATCACCATTAGTACCATGATGATGATAATCACCATCATTATTATTATTATCATCATCATCCTCATCCTCATCATCGACTTCTTTATCAACAGTGGCATTTTGATGCTTTTTGCCTACTTACGTGTGTACTTTGACTTTCAGTTCACTGTTTCACTGTGTTTTACAATGCGGAGGAAAAGTGTGCCGTCACGATTTTGAAACTGTTTGAATTAGGGAGAAAATACTCAGTTTTCATGTTGCCCTTTTAGTAAGAACGTCAATGACTAAAATTGAGAGTGTTGCCCTTTCCCAACAACGAGATATCAGCTTTCAAAGTTTTAAATCTCTCTAGCAAAACCTTATTGTTTTAAGCTGGTTCCTAATGCAAAGAACCAAGGAATATCAACAGAGTTTTGACCGGAGGTTTTTAAATTTCAAAAGCCTATACTTTAAACACTCTATATACTACAGATCTGGTATTTTAGGGAAACAGCCTATTCCAAGGTTACCTTTAGATATCTGGAGTCAAATCGTCCTATTTCCAAAGATTTTGATTTGTGACATCTTCACTTTCCCTCCGCATAGGAGAACTCCATGCATATGCTTTGAAGTAAAACTGTTTGGTTGTCACTCCCTCTCAAAGCTCAAGTGTCGAAGGATCAGTCTTATAACAATGAATGATTTGTTTTAACTTACAGCCGTTGAAATACAAAGCCAAGTTTTCAGATTGCTTCGAAGCTTAATCATTTATCAGTTAGGTAATGAAGCCGAAAGGGATTAGACATGACCAGCTAGATTCCTTTTTTCTAGTTGTGGGAACACAAGAACCCTTCATTTTTAATCTAATTCATTTTTTTAACTTCAATTTTTCTGACATATGCGTAACATTAAAAAAATATGCTTCTCCCACAAAAACTATATTTTCTTTTTTTAAGCCACAGGTGAAGATGTAGAAACTCCTGCACTGCCAAATGATGCAGCCCCGGAAATAGTGTTATCAGTCAACAAAAGCGCAGAGGAAGCAGAGACCAATATGGTAGTAAAAGAGGTTTCATTTCCAGCTGAGGAGGAAACAAGAGGTACATCGGAAAGAGCAGAGACTTTAGTTATAGATGGGGAAAGTGGTGGAGAAGACAATTCACACGAAAATGACTCAGACAGCGTTGTGTATGGTCAGAGTAGTGATATTGAGGCTGATTTGTCAGAGAATTCTGAGAGACATGGAAGTGGCGAAGGAGATGAAGGTACATAGAAATGTAACAATCTATCTCACAGCTCATCTTTCATCCCTAGGAGTGACGAAACTTTATGCATCAGCTCTCGGCAAATTGGTTTGCTATTATTACCCTTCCTGTCATTTGCCATAGAATGCATTACAAAAAGTTGTTTTGAGAGTATTAGCAGCTAAAGAAATTTCATATTTTCCTATATATTATATATTTTCTATTTCATATACCCGTGTTTCCTTATACCCTTTGTGTAAAAGGAAATACTACCAAATAACATATTTTTCATGGTGTTGACAATAGTACGTTGATAATGTGTTCTTGTCTTTTGACGATTTTTTGTTGGTGTAGTATTCATATGAGATAATGTTACATTCATGGTAAAGAAGACAAATAAGTGATCAAGCTGTAAATTCTCCTATCAAGACGTTTACCAATTGGATGCTGAACCTAAGCGTACATAGAGTAAGGTCCTTCAATTAATCTCTTGATGGATTTTATTAATTATAAATTCATTTCTAATGAGATTACATAAGATTTTGCCTGCAGCACAAAAAACTGAAGTTTGTGTCAAACTATAAATTCTTAAAGTAAACATGAAGCAACCATGCATGATGGCGCCCTGGTGTAGGTTCATGGCGCCATGAAAGCTTTGTATTATACTTTTCTACGAAAGTTAGACCGACCTTATTTTCAGCCAAGTTCGGCTGCAAAGAACAGAGTAGCACCAAAACTATATTGTAGACGTGCAAGTTGAACTTTATATTCTATTGTAGTATTACGTTTCATTTATATTTCTGGATATAACTACATGGAATAGGCTTCTTAGATCTTTGAAGTCGTTTTATGTACAGCTACTACGCGTGATAAGGGCAAGTTTACCAAACAGCATTTTCTCTATCACTTGTTTACTTATGAATACCTGGGTGAAGTAACTGGACCGCTATAGAACAACCTTGCCTTTAGAATTTTACAGGAAGGCGGCGGCCAGGCTAAAGTGGACCAGAGCTGTAAGGATGATGCGTCAGGCCAGAATAGATGGAGTGGATATTGCCGATGCCTTTCGCTCATCAGAAGACTCTGTGCCAATTATCCAGGAGGAAGATATGCAGGGTGAAACATCGAATGAAGGAAAGCACAGTGGAAATTCATCGAGCCCTAAATCATTGGATGCTCGAGCCATTGGAATAGATGATAGTCCATCTACCATTAAGCGAAAAGGGGGATTCAGGCACTCCGGTGGAAGAAGAGCTAGAAAAAGATCGTAAGGGATAAAGTTATTTTATCATTTACTATGATAATTGCTTCCATTTATCATAATATAATAATACAGACTATACTCATGTCGTTGCCATTAGTCTTATTTCTAGATAAAAGAATAC
>JAAAKL020004402.1:0-21053 GCA_010016065.2 Carybdea cf. marsupialis auct. non (Linnaeus, 1758) | reverse complement strand
GACGCCCCGCCATGACATACATAGACCAGCTATGCCGTGACGCGGAATGCCAGCCTGAAGACCTTCCAAACTTGATGTAGGACCGAGATGGATGGCGTGATAGAATAAATGTCCGAGGAAACTCGATCAGATGAGATGATGATGATTGGCATAGCCCTCCACTTTTCTTCTCATAGCCTCGTTTCCAAACTTGTATGTGCGTCATTGTGGCTTGAGAAGTGGACCATAGCTTAGCTATAAATATTTCGAGAGTTGGAGTTGGGAAGGACACGATTTTTGAAAAATGATGCATATTTTGTCTGTTGTACAAACTTTGACATAAAGTTAGTTCTCAAGGCATAAAACACATGCTAAACACGTATAAACGGGTTACTTAAAGCGAAAATATTACCTCAAAAGTGAAAAACAGAGCGTTGGTGAGGCGACCAGGTTATCAAGCCACTATCTCTTGCTGAAAATAGTATGGAGATGCCTCGTCGTTTGTAAATTGACTGCCAGCTACTTTGTTTGGGTTGCCCACCCCACATATCTTGTTCCAATGATGTCATTGACGTTAGTGACAGAGATGCATTTCAGACCTTGCTAGGAATGGTACCAGAGGACGTAATTATACTTCTATTTATAAATATCGGTTTATTTCGGTATTTACTTCATTATTAGGTTTGCATCGATACATCAACATATTGTGTTATTGAAGTGTCATAAAACACATTATATGCGTACACAGATCAATGACATATGCAAATAGTATTAGTATAATTGTTTTATTGTTACAGGGAGTACGGCGCTGGTGTTAGGCCTCTGACAGTCTATAATGCGTATCTCCGAGCATATTCTGTGACTGGAAGGATGGAAGGTAAAGTACCTTTGCTATTTATTTATTTTTTTATTTTATTTTTTTATATTTTTTTCATTTTTTTTTATCGATTGATTGATTGATTGATTCATTTATTTATTTATTTATTTATTCATTTAATATTTTTTTAATTTTGGCAATTTTGTATATGAAAGGGGGCAGAGAGTACTATCCTAACCAGTTTCGGAACTGAAGTAGTTCCACTCAAGCAATAAGTTTCTACGATTTACTGCTACCACTGCATCGATTTTACGAGATCTAACCAGTGTCAGTGAACAGGTACAAGATGTATACTTGTTTTGCTAAGGCTGCTTCAGACTTTAGTACCCTATAAATCTTTTACATTCTTTTAAGTTTAATAAAATAGCCTAAAACATAAACAAGCCTCTTGCACATCTTTTTTAAAATTGATGCGCGAAGCAATACCTCCTGGGGCTATTGATTTAAAGTGACTGTTGTGCCCAATATCTGTTCAACGGAAATGGTTTCTCGAATATTGCAATGTTTTTTGACAGAAAAATTAACAAGGCTTCGCTTTTTTTCCTCTACACGCAGAGCTTAAATCGATAACAACGCTTTCGCTTTCCGCCTGTTGTGTTGTAGTTTAGTTTAAAGGCTTGCCAAACGATTTACGTGTCAAAATGGAGCCAGAAACGGTACTGGAAGAAGCAGACTATTTCTATTAGCGTCAAAGTATCATTCTTTAGCAGCATGACGTACGTTTGCAGTATAATGGCAACCGGATTTCTTCTTGTTTATACCTGTAGGCTTCACTATTTTCTAGACAAAGCTACTTGTCATCGATGCCCCATGCTGGCACCCTATCTCTTAAGTAATATGGTCTGTGATACTGAGTCTTTACTGAGGTTTAGTCACTATCGTGTGCGTAGGAAATCGTGCGTATCTGTCTATACAGTAAGCAGAAACAAATGTCGAATTTGAGACATCAATAGGTGCAATAGGTACCAGTGTGCAATCTGCTATCTTGTCAAGTTTCCCACCGTTTCTGCGCCCTAGATGTGAAATTTGGTTGATGTTAGATGTTAGCACTTTTTTCCGATTTCACACCCACTCTTACTAACCAGGTATATACTTGAGATTAAGTTTCAACTCCCAGATAAGGGGGGGTGGCATATTCGAATAAAGTACGTAACTCAACAAACCCCGGTTCAGAATATCATCTTAATGTTATTTGTTAAAATTGTCGTAATTTTTAAACATCTGAAGTCGGCGTTGAGAATTATGTCAGTGCATTATTCGGAGGCAAGCTAGAGCATTCTTATTAAAATTCAAGCCAGCAATGGAACAAACTCTATACTCACCGAGTTTGGAAATTCAGATAGCATGGAAGTTATATTAACTGCGACAACTTATTTTTAGGATATAATTCGTTCAGAGCATAAAATGCCTACTAGTTAGTATGATTTGGCGCAAAATTTGAACAAGTGGTTGAAAAAATCGTAATGCTTGCATCTGCTGTCGAAAGCGAAAACACTTTTGATGAGTCAAAGATGGTACTTGAAAATCCCAAGGCAATTACGGTCTCGCATTAAGTTAGTTTCAAAGATCTTGGACAGTGGTATTTCTGGAGAGGCTTAAGTAAACATTCCCATGTAACCTTTACTTTTCTTTAGCAGTGTGTATTGCGGCGATATTAATCCAAGTCTTGGTTCTCTACTTATGGTTCCCCAATATTGAGGAATATTTTTCTGTTTTCTTTCCTCTGTTGATAACTCCTATACCTTAATAGGCCTCACCCTGGGCGATCTAAATAGCAGGCCTAGCTAACATGCAGGTGGATGCGATTGAGGAATGACCACAAACCAGCAGTTAAGCAGCACTGCTAAGTATGAGAGTGTGGGCATAGGATGACGAAAAAGCACATGGACATTTAAAGCTGTCGCACTATAGACCTATTCGGTCTCAGATTAACAATACAACAGCTCTAACTTTGTGACAGTCTATAAGAAAATAGTAGAATTACATGCTTGTAATGTAAATTGTAGGAAATAATAAGGACTGAAATTGTGTCTCGACTACCATTGTTGACATCCAGAGTATTAACAGTTGATGCTAAAAACAAATTTGACGTTATAGATGACAGATATTTGCGAATGAAATGTTCGCTTTTGGATCTATGGAAGGGGTTCCATATAACCAAAGGATAGTGGTATTCTGGTAACCTATTATGATTTTAAACTTCTCGGTTAAAAGCATGTCATCTTAGTCTCCGCTTTTGAATGGTGTCTTGGTACTCATTGCCTTAAAAACTAGACGGATTCACGATTATACTAATCAAGTTCATATCGATTAAAAATGGTGCAATTACCACAGGTTTCTTACAAACGTAGAACTGCCTCCAGATTTTGCCTTCAGCTGCGTGATGCCTAGGCATGTTATTTAGATCGCCCTGGCATTTCCCTTGGAAGCACTTCTCTCTGGTTGGACCGCTATCATTAAACGTGAGAGGGAGAAATGCTGCTTACCCCAATGCATGGAAAGGTATTATTTGTGCATATAGAATCGGGTTTTGTGTGGTCTGTGAACACATAGTTCTTTTCCAAGAGTTCCCCCTATACATACTTCAATATAGGTCACAACTCAAGTTATAAAGAATAATACGTCAAAAGGAAACAATATCTCAGAGAAGCTTTCGTCTATTACTGACTACTCCAGGTCTATTGGAAATAGTTGTGTACGAGTAGTATTTCAAGTAGGTCTCTGTAGTCAGTAATAGACGAATCATTTCTGAGATACTGTTTCTTTCTTGGAGCATTTTTCTTTGTTACGTGTCGGTGTACTTATAACCTTATCAGAAACATTTCACTTTGTCCGATTGAACCTTTCCAGTTTACCTGTTTACCTATTTTGTTCCTGTACTGTCGTAGATGCTGAGAAGTTATTCTTGCAGATGAAGGCGTCTGAAGATGGAAAGCGACCAACTCATTTCTCGTACCACAATCTCATGATTGGCTACCGTATTAAAGGTAAATTTGAAATTTCATAGCTGTAAAGGTTACTTTGAGGTTTTCTTGAATTACTGGTTTCAATGTTTGGGTACTAATATTAATATTTCCATTTCTTTGACCGAAAGATAAAGTTACAAAGGCCCAGGAGTCTTACCCCAACAGTAGTTAGGTCCAGCTCCGCTCTGGAGCATATCTCCATTTTGGTTGTTTGACTTGAACATGAAGGCTTTAGAATACGACCGTTTGGGGGATGGTACTCTGGGTGAGTTTAAACCGATACTTTTCTAATTATCCCTAAAAGTTCCCAAAAGGAAAGCACGTTCTAGAAAGTATACTTCTGTGACTTTGCGGCACTGATATTGAAAGAGCAAGGAACTTGGAAACAAAGCACTGAAGTAATAAAGATCCCCTTGCCCCTCCACTGGGCGCCAAGTTAACATGGAAATTTACTAGCCACAGCTGATTTATACCGGGCGTAACACAGGAACAAGATCTCTTTGTGTATGCCCTGAGATATGTGGTCTGAAGTTTACACCCCAGTTATGACACATGATGATCCTTCATGCAACTCTATATGGTAACGATAAACTGCGGATTTGAAACATAGAGCTCCAATTCATAGTAGGTTTGTGACAAAAGTGTAAGCCATCCCTTTAGCAAAGGTGCCTTCGAGTTTGGTAGAACGTTCCAGAAACCCTGTCAATTCCAAATTGTATGAAAGACTTGTGAAAGAAGGTGTGGTGGTAAATACAAGGTGTTTACTTGAGCTGTTCACTGAAAGGTGAAGCAAAGCAAAGAACTATTTATTGGCAAAAAGGAAACTTTATACCAGAAATTTTATACAAATTTACTATCTTATAATAGGTATCAACAAGATGTATCCTAGAACTAGAGGTATAGGAAGAAAATAGTGTTGTTTCTTAGGAGCAAAATGTACTGTTGTGCAGGCCCTTAGAGCTACAGAATTGTGTAGAGATACTTTGCTAAGGACAATGAGGGGCTGAATAGAGGTAGGTACTAATTAGATTTCTGGGACCCCTAAAGGATAGAAGAGGGAAAGAGTGAGATCCACAGGACATGGGGGCGCACTCAAGAAATAGACCTTGAGTTTGGAGGAATGCCATGGAGACACTCAAAGACTAGTTTAAAACAAAACCCCGCTTGTGTTGATTAGTAGCTTAATATCGCACGGAAAAAAACGAGGTTTAGGGTAGCACCAAGAAGTAGTATTGTGGTAGCTGCAGTTATGTTCAAGTGAGTTTTTAGTGTATCAAATAATTTTTTTATATTTATCCATCTCTGTAGGTGATTTTGAAAGAGTTAAAGAACTTATGTCAGAGATGGAAGGTAGTGGTCTTGAACACCAGAAACTGACAAACATGGAGCTGATAAAATCCTACCTAAGGAGGTACAGTTACACGATTCACTGTTTCACAGTAATGCTGTGCATCGAATCGTTGATACGATTTTTGCACAAATTTCAGCTCGGCATTTCACAGGATTCGTATTCTGCCCTGTTATGACATTTTACTGCGACTTGTGAGTGATTAAAATTTGAAGATAATCTCTCCCGTTGCGAAATACTTTTACTTTGAAATAAAGAATGGGTACTTTGAAAGGAAGACTATATTTTTCTGAAAGCAAAGAAGGATATTATTTCGATTGTTGCACACATGTAAAGAACCCTGTAAAAGGCGAATGTTCCTTGCTGCAAATCTTGGGTCACCATCCAAGTCTGTAAACCATTGGTCGTCAAATAATAAACCGAGGGCGCGTTTCCAATGGGTTTTAAGACCAGGGGCAGTAAGAGATTTACTTCGTAGTGAAAATTAGGCAATATCAGGTTTATAAGCTGCGCCAAAATTGCATAGTTAAATTGAAAGGTCCCCGGCATTTCCAATTTCATGATTTGGAAAATCTAATGAACATCCTTGACAGAGAAAAATGTTGTTCTGTCGCCTTAATTAGTACCATTAATTTATAGCACAGAGAAGGGGCTCATTTTCGATGGGCAAGAAATAGTCAAAAGATCGTGAGAATTGAAACTGGACAATTAATTAACGCCTATTCCATGCATTTGAATGAGATGTATTAAGGTAGAATCAGTTAATTTTATATCTTTAGTTGCACGTTTGTCTTGCAAGGACTGGGATTTGAGGCGCTTCATGACAAAACAGAGTATTTATCGTAAGTTGGTAATGGACGTAGCGGAAAATAGAGAAAAATGAAGTGAATCTTATTTGGTTTTTTTGATTGATAGAAATCCACGATTTTATTGTCAGCTGACTGCTCATATGACACATTTTCTGTTATGGTCGCGGCAAGATTGCCGAGATTACAATTTTAGCCTTAGATCCGCAGGGCGTGAAAACTCTGCATTTTAATGGAGGATGCTTGACGTAGCCTTGACTTTGTATTTCTTGCTAACTATACGCCAACAAACTATTCTGCTATGCGCTGCCAGGTTCGGATATCATATACTGTTGGTTTCAATATTCCAGTTCTTCTTGTTACAGTGGTGATTTTGCCGGCGCTTTAGACAGTTTGGAGGCAATAAAAGATCCCAATGCTTATCCTTATGAGGTCATGTACAGAAGAATCGCGAGAGAGCTCAAATTGGCCAGTGAAGTTGATGCTGTGCAACGAGGTGAGATGAGATCACTTTTATGAGGCTAAGAGATACAGTAGTCGCAACTTTTCTTAATTTGTAAAGGGCATGAGTAGTAATAAAGTCTTTTTTTGCCGTCTCAACGAATGCTCTTCGCAAGAATCAAGCTGAGAATAGAGCAACCAAATACCTTTTTCGTTTATACATGATATCACGTTTAGCGCCCATCAACATCCTCATTAGAGTATAGTAGTGTCCCTTTATTTGTCATCTGTATAGTGCTTTATGGGTATTGAAGTAACACTGCAAGAGCTATACCTTTATTTTTCCTTAACTCAAGTAAACAAACCATTTGATATTTTCAACATGTCTTGAGAGTTGATGAAGTGTTGTGTTTTTCAAATTACTAGCCAAAGAGATATTTGAAAAGCAAAATGCAAAGTCACCAAGTAGAAAAGAAATGGATAGTCTTCAGATGTTTCTGCTAGTTAAGGCAGGACGAACAGAGGAGGCCCTACAACTTATGCAGGTATTGTATTATCTTGAGATTAGTAGCGTTACGCAAATGTCTTATCAAGCACATAACCCATGTATAAGTACAAACTTGTTATCTTTTCTTCTTTGTTTTTATTCGACTCTTGTACCACACCTCATCAATGCAGTACTCCTGTTAGTCCAAAACGAAATGAATCAGATGAGGATTTGTGTGGATTGCTCCGGTGATAAGATGTGCAAGACTGCTATTGTGGGTAGTAAAAATACTTAGTTTAATCTTGCTTGCCTAGATTTTTATGGCAGTGTGGCAGCATATGCAAATGGTCAGGGTAGTCGAGAGGCAGCGCGGGCCCCAGTAGATTTCTGGGCGAAACGCCTGAGGCAGTTTTTTATGACCAGAGTGCCATAGAATGTTTTTGGCGGGCCGCAGACGGGTTGTACTTAGCTTGTTAAAAAGTACTAATCCGAGGTACATTTAAAATGAAATAATTTACTTGAGGATCCGTGTCTCTTAGTCTGCAGATTGATTCTTTATCATTTGTCCTATTTTTTATAAATTTTAAAATGAATAAGATGCTGACAACATTTCACCCTCGTTATTCTGAATGTCCCTAAACCAGAATCCAATTTTTTTTGTGACAAAAAGTGCCCTAGGATTGTAGTGCTGCGCCGATTTACTGACACCGTGATTGTTCTCCTCGTATTCTGTTCACAACGTTGATTAACTTAGTTACAATTAAGCACCATAATAACGAGTTGTTATTCTTACGCCATCTCAATGTGTAATATCCTTCTTTCACATTTTTAGTCAGACGATTGGGCAGGTCATGTCATGGATGTTAAGCGTCTGGCAGAGGAGTCCAATGAGGATGTAAGTTTCCAAAGTTTTCTTTTTGTGAGTTAACTCCCCCCCCCCAAAAAAAAACCAACCCAGCAGCTAAACGTTAGCGCCAATCCACATAGGGGCTCTAGGTTATGCTAACGTATTGCACTGGGTAATGTTTGGTTATAAAACCTTTGGATCTCATCTTTTCATTCAGTAATGCTGTTGGGTACAGGCCCGAAGTGCCAACCTTAAGCTTCGTGCTGCTTATTTTATTCGTATATGTCACTTCATTTAAACCTGTCTGAGCAAGATAGGTGGAGTTGGGTTTTGCCCACGATTACTCTTCTTCGGCACTTTATCACGCTCGTAACAATGACTAAAGGTTGTAGTACACACTACCTTCCTGGTATCTACTGGTGACAGAAGTCAAAAGTTGGTAAAATAAAAGAAGAAGTAGTTGGGAGTGTTGAAAAATGGATTGCCTGTCGCTCTTGATGGATTAGCAAGTGGATTTTGAACACGTGCCCAAATAATAAATGTCTAAGCTGTTTGGCTATGAAAGCCAGAACTTTACTTATCTTGGCGACGAAAGTGACAATATTGATGACAATGAAGAAAGCGGCGATATCTACGTAAAAGTTCAAGTCTGATGAGAAATTGCCAAAAGTTTAAAATCTTGACTTGATATCTTTATTACCCCTTGTAAACGATAATATGCCAATGAAAAAACCCATTGAGGAAGATAAGCCCATAGGCTTGTTTTGCAGGGTTAACGATGTATTTGACTGATCCATCCGTATTCCAAGTCTTCCTCTTTTGTCTGCTCCTGCTCCAAAATCATCGTGTCTTCGTCGTCTTTTCTTCCTTTTTACGCTCTGCCTAAGCTTGTTTTCTTGTATCTTCTTTTCTATGGTATTCTCGAGTCACTGTGCCACTTCTCTGCAATGCTGTACTCCTGTTACTCGGGAATGAAGTGAATCAGACTAGGATTTGTGTCGTATGCCCTTTGATAAAGTGACCACATAGAAGCCGGACCATTTTAGTGCTGCCGCGCATGTGTTTAAAGGAACAGAGTGTTGACTATTTGATATTAATGTTGTACTGATAATGGCCGTTTGCTGTTATTGTGGATAGTAGAAATACTTAGTTTCAAATTTTGAGAGCAGAAATATTCGGACTGCACACATCTGGATCATGTTAACCGCCAAGCATTTCGTCAGTTGTTTCATATCATCTTAGATGTTAATATCTATCAATGGCCTTGATAAGTACGCACTTACGAGTTTATTTTTCGTTCTAGATGAAGCATGTGGAAACTCTCAAATCGCTATTCACAGAAGCTGGCAAGCCTACTTACGCCTTTGATCAAGCCCTTTTGCGATTTTATGGTACATTCTGTCTTTCATTTATTGGTTTAGTTTGCCTGAAACATACCCTCTTACGTCCAAAACCTTTACGTACCTTGTGTATTAAGTGTCGTTTTTGTATGTGTTTTGGTAGATCGTTCCACTCTGAAACCGACAAATTCAATGCATCTTTATTTTTAAGTGGATATTGTTAACAATTTTCCTTTGAATTTTACAGTACGTCATAGCACGTTATATTTTTATTACCTTTGCCTTTTTCTTTTAAGCTTTGTTTTAATTTAGAGAAGTGATAAACAACATCATAGATTTTGTAAGAAAGAGAAGTTATTAGCATTCTGCCCAAGGTTTCGTTTTTCATGACGATTATGAAGGTGCAGATATGTGTTATCTACACTATACATGTTTGAATATCTGTAGACGATGAGGCATCTTTTTTGTCGGCAAATTTGTTTGTACTTGGTGCACTGTTTCCTGCGTTCTTAACGTCGATTGAGATATAATCATCGATGGACTGATGGGCCCAATTGTTGTCATGATACTATCATGGACATATCGGTCAGCGTCAAGGTAGATTAATGAACTTATGTATGAGTTTCTGGATATATTTGTTTATCAGTATATGATTATTTTCTGGAATGAGTGATTGGTTTATTTATTAGGAGTTGACCTTAGTATTGATTTAATACCTTAGATGTTTGATTGATGAAGAGATGAAAGAGTGAAGTAATAAAGTTATGAATAAGCTTATGAATAATGAAATGAATAGGTTGAGACAAATGGAACATAGTTAAAAATGACTTCGAGGGAATCTTACTTCATGTGTTTTCATTCTATGCTACGAATGCCTCGAAATTTGCCTTGGAGACAAAAAGTAACAAATAAAGAACTCTATCAGGAATAGCAGCCAATCACAGACAAGGTAGATAAAAGGAGGGTGTGACTGGCCGACTATTGTATTTGACACCACGATCTGATAGCATCAGTATTGGTGCTTTAGGAACAATCCAATAGTAGGAACATAGAGCTACGCTGAACTGCATTAAAAAATTATATAGAGGTACAGGTCGTAATAAAATAGCAGGGTACAGAACACCGACATAGGACACAAATGGGTGGGTAGAGCAGACACATTTTGTTGGAGCAGGAGCTCGAATTAGAGACGTGAGTTGTATATAACGCAGGAACAATACTAGTGGAATTTCATGCTCCATACGTAGTGAAGTAGAATGTATATCTTACACTAGGGATACGACCTTCGCGAAATTTATGAAATTCAACAATGTTGTAATATCAGTGGTCCTCGAGTAAATCTTTTGATCGATGAAAGAAATATGATATCGAGATTTTGAAAGCAGGGATTAATCATTTCCTTAAATCGCCAGCTGTATTTATATGGTCATTTTTGTCAACGTAATGGTAGCTCTACCCTAGCCTATATTCTAGCATAACTGCTTTCTCGATATCCAGGTAACGCGAACAATGTTGACAAGGCATTGGAACTGTATAAAGAGAAAGTGGAATCCGGTGATGGAGTACCAGAATATTTTCAGAAGCGTCTGCAGGACTTATTACGGGCTAATAACCAAGAAATTCCAACACATCCGATTCCATTTGGTAGGTGGATGCTTTTTTCGGTTCATTACTCAAACTTGTTAATATGCTGAAGTGATCGTATGGTCCGATTTCACCAGGACTGTCTTTAGCGCCCTTGTGCCACGAAAATCTCATTCGAGACAGGTGTATGTCCGATTTAGATCATAGCGTAACTAAAGGGCACTTGAATGAGACCTGGTGATGCCCTCTGGATAATAGAAGAAAGGGAACTGTTGTGGCCGAGTATTTCTGTATCAAAAATAGACACTCGTACAATTTGAAGCCAAGTTATAAATTATTGAGATGCAGTAGCATGACTTCAAGAGAAACAACAAAGCGTAGTATAACACCTATCTGGCAGTTCATGCTCTTTTGAAAATGCAGCGTGATACATCTTTCATTCCTTCCTTTTTGTGTTCAATTCTGACGATTTTATACTCCATGAAGTGATAAATTTCTGATTGGGGCCGAAATGAGTGGTTTACCATTCCTTAGTATTAGCTTAGTATAGCTTAGAGTTACACACATAAAAATTGGACGGTATCCAGTACGTTGCAAATATTACATGCTTAATTGTACAGCAATTTTATTTATTTATTTCATCCAGGCCGAAGAGCTTATGCATATTTGATGGGTGTCTTGAAAGCGTACCGGAAATTGCTATAGCAGCTGGTACCAACATCATCTGTCGATTAAAGTGCCTTCCAGGCACAATTGACGTTATGTCATGCATCCCGTTCTGCAGACACTTGGTTCTTGCCTTAATCAGATGAAACGCTTGGAGAGGACATTTTAAAGGAATTTTTGTGTGTTTATAATTGCAGAGGACAGAAATAATCTAATCTGTGCCAGAAATTTGATATCATTTATGTTTTGAACACGGCCATCATTTCTTCCACAGGAGAACGTGCAGTGATAGAATTTTATGATAGTGTATTGAAGAAAATTGCCTTAGTATTCTCGAAATACAGACTGCAATTTTATCTCATATACCTGCGTCTCACTCGTAGATCAACAATGTGTGTTGTTTACGTACTTATTTAGGAGGAGGTGTGTCTTACCTCTCGACCACTATTGTGCCTCCATGGCTACTCTGTGCCAGCATCGCGAGCTTTATAGTTGCCAGTCTGCGCACTATTGAACTTTGATCACTTCTCGTACAGTTACCAAACACTTGTAACTGTTTTGGTGGGTCAGTTTTAAACGTAGGTTTTTATGGCTATGGTTTCCTTATCAGAGCTTTTCAGAGTGTTGTGAAATTCGTGTGCGGTCATTTATTAGCTATTTGAAAATTCGCTGCAAACAGAATATAATAAGTAAAGGCCAATAATAATTTTCTGAGTTTATTTTGAACTTGTCGATATAGACGTCCGCCACCTGATAAGAATTGTCCCTTATTGATCTATTCCACAACTAATTTTTATGGAATCTGCCCATGAAGCTGAATGCCGTATACAGTATGTAATTCAAGTATAAAAGTGATGAATATAAATGCCCTTGCTACTCTTCTTCTCTCGGCTGCACCCTCAGGCACGAAGTGGTACTTTTGCTATCCAAGTCTTTGTTACTTCGTTACTGTTCTGCTGTCTTTGCTGCTGTCTTTTCTGCTGTCATTGTTGCTGCCTTTTCTGCCGTCTTCGCTGCTGTCTTTTGTCATTTTGTGCTCCTCTCTTTTCTGCTTTTTTTGCTCTCTTTGCTGCTGTCTTTGACTGATCTTCTTGCTGCACTCTTGGCTGCTCCCTTTGCTGCTCGTTTTGCTATTTCTTGGCTGCTTTCCTGGTTGCTCTCTTTTCTGCTTTCTTGGTTGCTTTCTTGGCCGTTCTCTTTGCTGCTTTCATTGCTGCTCCCTTGGCTGCTCTCTTTTCTGCTTTCTTTGCAGCAGTCTGTGCTCCTTTCCTCTGTTCTCTTTTTTCTGCTCTTTTTGCTTGCAACTCCTAGTTACTTTCTGCTGGACTCTAGTACTCATTTCCTCATTTTTTTCATGCTGATTGTATATAAAGGAGCACTCGGCTTCATGTGTAATGAAGAAAAGAAATGACAATTAAAGAGAAGAGAGGACTTTAGTAGTGGAGTCAAATGGCGCAACAGGGCAGATCTCAAAGTTTGTGTAGGGCTGGATGTCAATATCCACGATGGAAGATTGACGACTTATAGGATGACTACGGAACTAGAGTCTGTATGGCCGTACGGCCAGGCGAGACTTAGAGAGTTAGAGGAGTAATTAAACAATAGCTATTTATTTAGTTTTACTGCCGGGGAGTCTAGGTTTATTATAGACATCCTGACGCTTCTTTTCGCAGGGTAAACAGTAGACAAGAGACGATCTCTTTTGCAAACCTACTCATACACTTCAGTATTTGTACAAGGCATCATAGCCCCCAGCACCCCAGAAGAGTACCAAAACTTTAAGTCAAGCTATTAGATTATGTAGGATACTGAAGAAACAGTGGCAGCTATTAGAGAGGTTAAGAGGTCTTAACAGCCAGTTAGTGAGAGCCAAATAAACAGATGTAGCGCAATCTAGAAAGGTCGGCAGTTTTAAATACGGAAGTAAAATGTGCAAAGTCTACAGTTTTGTAGTGGAGGCTGTTAGTTTTAGAGGGTCTGGAAGGATATGTTTGCGAACATAATACCAGTAGAACCTAATTTCTGTTTACAAATCATTCTGTTAAGTCCTAAAACATTGTTGTCGAACACTACCAAGGTTCAGTTAACCACTTTTTCTGTGGCAGGTGCCTTGTAGGACCATGTATCTAGGATATCCTTCATAGCACCTAGGCACTCCTGTGGGTACTATAGTATAAAGCGACAAAATTAGTCGTGCTAAGGAAGGCATTTCAAGTAGACTATGGAGATCCAATGAATGGGTGAGAAAATGGCTGCTGTATTGCACTTGCAAAGAAACACCACTTACTAGTGGGCCTAGATGGGAATCTAAAACTCTGAAATAAGTTCTGTGCTAGTTCTTCTATTGGCACTCACTGGTGCACCTGCAAGATTAAATATTGCTTTGTGAATTTTGAGTTGCAGATAACGTTTATCTGACCTAAAAGTAAAGAAAATCTTCTATGTCACATCTGAATCACCAGTAACTATTTCTTTAGTCTCAATGTCTGTCGACACTACCACTTGTGTAAGGCTAGATTACTGTTTGGTGAAACACGTTTTCGCCATTTAATGCCTTAGGAAGCAGATGGATAGCGCTAGAAACATAGACAAAGATTATCTCTCGAAACCGTGCGATAAAGGGACAAAGATCAACCAGTGCATATGTTGGTAGTAAAATACTATCCGGCACTTAGTCGTAAGTAACATGCCATTACAAAACAGAATTTAAGTATTTCTGAGTGCGAGGAAGAACATGGGAAGACTTTCAAAACGATACCAATGGTAATTTTTCCTCAAAAAGACACTCAGAGACAATCTTATCCTGGTACGGCTCTGATCAGATTACGTCGTAGATAGGCTCTGAACTTTGTATAAGCCCCAGAGATTGTTGAAGCAAAGTCACTCAGTAATAAGGATTGGTCACGTCCTTTTGATATTCGTTATAGTCATCTTAATTGTAACGACAAGGGCCTGGTTTACTTCCTGGAATTAAAAAAGTTTTGCGTTACATATGTGGGCATCGTTTTAACGACGTTCTGAGCGAGAATTAACAGTTGTATGTCCCCGTCGGCGTAGGCTAGTGGTTAAGGAATCGAGTCACATGCCAAAGGTTATAGGTTCGAATCCTGCTAAGCCCGATGTAAAGACTATTGATTGGGGAAAGCAGCTGGAGACCACCCCTGTAACTGTGCTCTTTTGCCAGGACATTCCTCACTCTGGCTGGGCAATAGGCTACCCTCAAAATCCAGTATGCCACCAAAAATGCCTCAGTATCACGAATAGCCGCCATGCTCTAGTGGATCTATTCCTTGCCTTCAAATCATGAAGGACAAGAGGGTCAGGGTTCAAATCCTGGAAGGGCCATTGGTGACGTCAGGAAGGGCATCCGGTCTTAGAGTGCTGTATGCTCCAGTAACAAGTCCCAAGGGGACTGTAAGGCGTTGAAACCGCTAAAAAAAGTGTCATTTTTTCTGAGCAATAAGCTCAAAAGAGTGAAGCATCTCAGGTGAGTCTCCTACAACGTATTTCCTCCAAGGGGAGTCAAGGTATTGAAGATTGGTCATTTCATCCTAGTAAAGCGCCCCCCCCCCCCCCAGATGGCCTGAATGAAAGTGAAGTTTCGCTGGTTGCATGTTAGGGTGTCGTGGGGTTTCCGGTTTAGCTATGTCTTCACTTCACGTTTTGAATTAGTCAACAAGAGACAAGCCTTGTTGCGGTTAATCAACCCTCAGTTTGATGGTGAAAAAGTGGATTGGTAAAGTCGGAGCCCTTTGAGATAATCTCCGTTAACTGCACTTTGTTGCAATGTAAAGCATGCCGTTGTTTAAAACACAAATAGTAGTTTATTAAATAAGGTCGGTGTTTACGGAAGAAGAAGATCAAGAGGAGGAAGAAGATCTAATATCATGAAGAATGATCAAGTAGACATGATCAACGGCAAGGATCAATTGCAGAGTTTTTAAAAAATTTATTAAAATACGGCACCCAGATTAAGGAAATCATTTAAACAATGGAATGTTGTACTCCATGCAACAAATTTTCACCTAAAGCAACTTTGTATCATCGCCATTACTGGAAGATTCTGTTTTCATACATTAAAAAAACCTGAAGGCAAAGAAGGCGACACGTTACAGATAAAATCCTAGAGCGTCGATTGAAGGATGGTGCTAGTGTAATTGCCGAAAGTATTACGTACGTTTCTCTTTCTCATTTTCATAAGAAACTGTATCCGATGGATGGAAGGAGGCATTTTTTTGTAAAATTTTCGTTAAACATGAAGACTTAACTTTTTGCTTTTGAAAACTCGTCAACGGATACAGCGTCAGGTTGGTTAAGCATTAAATTTAAGTACAAATTATCAAGTTATTAGGAATACATGGAATACATATGTCTTCAAATACCGTGGAGCACTTTGAGATAACACTCTATTGTTTAGCAAACAAATTACCTACATTAGAACGAAAATACGAGATAAACAGGGAAGAATTAGATCATTGTTGACCTTCGAATAAGTAAACCCTTTGTACATAGCTATGCTATATCCTGAACTAGATTACGGCGATGTGGCTTTCATGAATGCTGTAAAGGAAATGGCACGGAATGAGATGGAATTCAAAGGAGAGCCTGCAGAATAATTCCAGAAATGCAGAAACCTTTTCTACCGATGATCTAATAAAGACTTATATTTTTGCAAGTTCATCTTGCTCTGTAGGAATATTTTTCTTGTTGTTTTAACATGAGATGAAAACACATTCATACTTATGAAATTAAAGGCTGCAAGGATATAATAGAAAATTCAATAGTAAAGGTAAAAGTAGAATTCACGATTAGTAACAATTTTCAATGCAGGAAACAAGACAAATTTTGTTTCTAATACGTGAACAAATTCTAGCCTGATATTTTTTAAAATTTAGCATGTATCACCATTGTACGACGAGTTTAATATTATACAATTATGCGACTTTTTGTACTTTCTGCTAGACAGGACTTTCATTAACTTTTGTAAATTAGAGAAGCTATTTTGTAAAAACGTGTAATAAATGAACGTCATTACAGAACACTCTAGAACCATGGAAGCTACTCAATCAGCCTATATGCAATAAAAAAGAACAGGCTACACCGGCCATCCAATATTCATGCTAATGTTTATTTCAATTTTTCGCAACCGCGCATCACGTTTTCAAAGGCTACTTCAACGCATGTTTGGCAACAATGTGTATCAGGTCTATCAACCGTAAATACTGACGTATTTATCACCAGAGCTCATACTTTTTTTTCCAGCATGAAAGTGCTGCCCGCTTATTCCCCGTATTCCTTTCTCGCGTAAAATTAGGCCAGAGTGGCTCCAGTGTTCATCAGTAAGTGTCTTTCGTCGGCATGTGAGAAAGAAAACAGGTACAAATTTAACAATTTTCGTATGTTTCTCTGATGTAATAAATTTATGCCCCTTCATCATAGTTATAGAATGAATATCATTAATAGCGTCCCTTCTTGATCGACAACTCTAAGCCCCAGAAGGCCTTAACCCGCCCCTACCCTTATGCGGAGTTAGGTGTACCTTTTGATCCAGGAAAAACTTATTTATAGAGGAAGAGAGCAGTAGAGTTACTTTAAAAGAACGCTCTGCAAATTCTTAGCCCATATAGGTATCCTGTATTTTGAAAATTTTATTCTTACCACCAGCCAAATTAGTGCCTCACGGACAGACCGAGCGGAAAAGATATCGCCTCCACGCATTGCCATTTCGAAAGGTTGATAGCTTTGGCGCGGCAGCGAAAACGTTTTTCGTCCTTATCTGGGGACAAGGGAGGGTGAGTGGTGACTTCCTTTTCATCCGTCTATGACATCTGGTGATCACATAAGGTGCTACGCTCCCAGATTGCGTTTACCTATCGCAAACTAATACTTTCTTTAAATTGTGGAAACTTATATGCAGTACCCGTATTAAGTCGTCGCAGAGATTTCTTGATAAACACAAGGGAACAATACGGTCCTACCATTTTTATTTCATGATTCGAAAATCAGTTAAAATCCTCAACTGTTATGACAACATGATCACAGTAATGGCGGGAACATAAACTCATGAAATTTATCATATCATCGCAGACAGTTTGGAGCTCTAGGATGTTCAAAGAACGTATAGATGCAAACCATTAGTAATAATACAAAACGGGGTTCCCGAGCGAAAGGATATTAATCTCGCACATTCATTTTGGCAACTGGAATTTCCAACGACAAAGTACTTTGGTTAAGATGGCTGCTAGTGCAGACATAGGTGAGCCTGCAGTTGCAGTAGCAGCAAGGAGAACAGAATCCTTGGACACTCCATCAATAATGAAGCTGTCAACACCAGAAACAGAGAAAGTTTTTGGGAGAGTTAGCGTCGTTCATTTAGTGTGAGTCCTTTGGCCGAGCCATATTTCCTGTTATAGCTATTCCTTCTGAAAGTAATAAGCTGCCAAATAGTTACCGGTATAAGTGCTAGTCTATGAGGCTATGTATCGATTGTGTCACATCGACCGATTAGGCCGATAACTCCTTACTGCAGCCCTTCAAACATCTTTTTGTACTGTGTTAAGTGAAAAGTATGATAAGTGATCTCTAGAGGTCAAGTATTTCAAAATTTGTTGTGTAGCCGTACCGTAAGAAACCGGCAATAACTTCCATGCTCACTTTTATAGGCTTTGTTTTAGTGAATATTTGAATAATGGATTCCATAGACTTACTCACATTTGAACTTACTACTAGCTGAAAAATGACATCTATTCCAACTGAAGATGTAAAAAGAGTAGTGGTTTATATACTTGGGCTCAAAAGCCCCTAAGAGCATAAATAACATATTGTTGTCGATTACGAGGCAATTTTTGGCTATATAGGACAGGTGTATGCTACATTTCCATAGTTCTTTGGTTGTACTTTGCAAGGAAATGCACGTGAACTAAATAGATAAAAGAAATTGTTCCACTTAAGAATCCAAAGGTTAGCTGAACAAGACTAAAATTTTGTTATAAAGGAATATAACATAACATATTTGTACTAAGTACATAATTCTCCATACCAGTATAGGCCATATCATTTGTGTGATTTGTATATGAAGAAAAGGATGACATGTAAATAATCAAAATCTTACTCATGTAGTCACTTTATTTATTACTGTAAAGTATGTAAATGGTGCATACAAAAGTGAAGGACTTATTGCTAATGTGACTGATCTGGGCAGAGACAGTGAATAATTTCCATATCTAACAGATTACCAAAAGCATACTTTTTGAAGGGGATGAATACTTTAAAAGGGGAAGGCAATAGTAGATGCTATTTATAAGGTGCAGGAAACCAATCATAAATCAGATGTTAATTTTGTTCTTTGAGGACTTCAGGGCCAAAATGGACACAGAAGGTACTATACAATACTGTATGCAATAGCTGCCCAATATCATTTCCTTCCAACCCTTTGTTACTACTTGTTTTACATTACTTTCTCTTTAAAGGGAGAAAGCAAACTTGGCAGTTACACTGCTAGATGATACCAGTACAATTATTGGCCATGCATCATTTATGGATTATCCATCATCTAATTTTGTTAACAATTATTTCTGGGAAGTTTGGCTCCATGAAAATTACAAAGCAGAGAAATGCAGTGTAAGTAAATGTCTTTATCTATCACATATTTTCTATATGAAATGTATCACATATTTTATTGTTAAGTAATATCTTCAAGTAAATCCTTTTGTTTTTAACAGTTTGTGTGTATCCTGTTTTGTTCATGTTTAGCTCTGAGGACTCATTAAAATGCACAAATTTCTATACCAAAAGATCACAGTGGTTCCCTGGAGCATGTTTCAGTTAGATTGATAGACAAATTATATAGTGGTAGCCATCATTTCATGACAAAAATTTTTTTCCAACAAGCAAATGCACATTGCTATCATAGATGATGATAGTGTTTAATTGAATTTTCTTTTATGTGATAAGTGCACTCCTCTATTATTATCTGTCCAATTTCCATTCCTGTACAAAAAATTATTTTAATGGCAGTGCACCTACGATGGCGCATAAAATTGTTGATTTTTTAACTTATACTTTTAAGTTATATATAGTATCAAAGTCATCACCAGAAGGAGGATTTTTCTGTTTTCAATTCTAGCCACTCAACACACTATTTATGCAATACTTTGTCTCCAAAGATGACTTTAAGATTGGCAGCCTAAAGGAGATACTGAGGTATGTTATGTAAAATATCCTATGCTAGACAGTGCTGAATATATTTTAGTATATTGCTTAGCATATTATAGATTAAGGCTAAATAATAACTATCCTACCTGTAACTCCTATCCTTTTAATATTCTTCTTCAAAATTATTCAAGTAAGATTTCATTATATATTATGACAGTCATTTACATAATCAGTTGTCATATGCCAACTTAGTATCCTTTCATCCTTTTACTTTCTGTCAGATATTCATCTTAATAAGGCACATGTTCACACCAACTTATTTATGTTTTATTTGATTCTCAAATACCTGTATCCATATTGTTCAGCAGATGTTGGCCTTTCCACATTTCTTGTGGTATGGAACTGATTCATGGTGACTGTTGGAAGTTGATCACTGTGACATTGCCTTCCTGTGATGAATGTTTGCTTTGTGTAGGTTGATGTCACTGTGTAGTCATGGTGTCACAGCGTGTATTGTCTGATGAATGTGATATGCCTAAAGATGTGCTCTCAGGAGAGCAAGCCTTTGTAGTGTAGTGGTTAGCATGCTGGACTGCAGTACGGAAGGCCGTGGATTGAAACCCAGCACGGGCATCAGTTTTTCAATAGTAACAAATTGATTTCCTTTACCATTATTATTTTTTTAAATCCTTCACTCAATACAAGGCAGGGTTGCCACCTCAAGGTATTGAGTTACTTCAAAAGAAGTAGAAAAAGAAAATAAACAGAAAAATCGACCTAATCATGGACAAAAAAAGTTACAGATTTGCAAGAAGATGGCACTTGACATTAGATTTAAAAGTGTCAAGATCATGAGAAAGAGGAAAGTCAGTCTGAAGACAGAGAGGTCCAGATCTTGATAGTCTTCGGGAAGAAAATGTTAGCATAGAAACTATTATTTGTTTTTGGAATACAAACAGGAAAGTCATGCAGAGATTCAGCATACTGAGTGGACCTTGACCTAATGAGGGGAAGAGGAACAAACTCAGCCAACTCAAAAGAACATATACCAATGTAATACCTCTAGAAAAGACTTATATAGATGCAACATCTCTATAAGGAGACAGAGGTTGAAGTGTGCAGGCCAGTGCAAGGCCAACAGCACAAGAAATTCATTTTTGGAGCCGGTCAAATATATTGAGATAGCACTTTGGTGCAACAGCCGAAAGATGACAGCAATACTCAATGCAAGGCCTGATCATTATCTTATAAAGATGTAGCACAATGTCAGGTGACAGAAAGATCATAAATCACAAAAGAGCACCAACCTTCCTTGAGACAGACTTGGCTAGGTTAGTTAGGTATGGACCCCATTCTAGCCTTGAAGTAAAAGAAATGCCAAAGAACTTTAACCATCTTCCAAAAGGAGGTTAATGCTTGGCAGAACAGATTTCAGGATTAGAAGTAAGAAAAAAGTCAAGAAGATTATGATCCTGATCATCTCTGTCAGGAATGTGAGTTGGAGATGTTACTAATTGGGTAAGATCTTGGGATAGAGCAAAGTTTTAACAGCATTCAC
>JAAAKL020004401.1:0-21055 GCA_010016065.2 Carybdea cf. marsupialis auct. non (Linnaeus, 1758) | reverse complement strand
TGCCAGAAAATATCAGAAAATGTAAAAAAATGATAGAAAATGCCAGAAAATGTCAGAAAATGCAAGAAAATGAAAAAAAAATTAGGAAATGATAAAAAATAAAAGAAAATGCCAGAAAATAATAGAAAATTTCAGAAAATGTCAGAAAATGCCAGAAGATGCCAGAAAATGAGAGAAAATGAAAAAATTGGAAAATGACAGAAAATAAAAGAAAATGCCAGAAAATATCAGAAAATGTAAAAAAATGATAGAAAATGCCAGAAAATGTCAGAAAATGCAAGAAAATGAAAAAGAATTAGAAAATGACAGAAAATAAAAGAAAATGCCAGAAAATACCAGAAAATGTAAAAAAATGGTAGAAAATGCCAGAAAATGTCAGAAAATGCAAGATAAGGAAAAAAAAAGAAAATAACAGAAGATAAAAGAAAGTGCCAGAAAATGTCAGAATATGCCAAAAAATGCCAGAAAATGTCAGAAAATGCCAGAAAATGTCAGAAAATGCAATAAAATGAGAAAAAAGGAAAATGACAGAAAATATAAGAAATTGCCAGAAATTATCAGAAAGCGTCAGAAAATGCCAGAAGATTTTACAAGTTCAGAAAATGTCAGAAAATGCCAGAAAATGTCAGAAAATGCAAGAAAATGAAAAAAATTTAAAAATTACAGAAAATCAAAGAAAATGCCAGAAAATGTCAGAAAATGCCAGAAAATGATATAAAATTTCAGAAAATGGAAGAAAATGATATAAAACGCCAGAAAATGTCAGAAATTGCAAGTAATTAAAAAAATTAGAAAATGACAGAAAATAAAAGAAAATGCCAGAAAATAATAGAAAATTTCAGAAAATGTAAAAAATATCAGAAAATGCAAAAAACTGATAGAAAAAGTCAGAAAATGTCAAAAAATGCAAGAAAATAAAAAAATTAGAAAATGCCAGAAAACAACAGTAAATGTCAGAAAATGCCAGATGATGATATATAATTTCAGAAAATGCCAAAAGATAAAAAAGATGTCAAAAAATGCAAGAAAATGAAAAATTAGAAATTGACAGAAAATAAAAGAAAGTGCCAGAAAATGTCAGAAAATGCCAGAAAATGATATAAAATTTCAGAAAATGCTAGAAAATGCCAGAAATATTGTTTACTAATGAAAATGAATGATATCTTGATACAAAATAATTCAATGCTATTTTTAAGTAAACTATCAGAATGTTATAGAGAAGTGAGGATTTGAAACTATCAAGTTTTAAGAGATACAAGAGAAAAGTGAAGATGTTACCACCGGGATGCGAACCTGAGACCCATGCATTCGCTGCATGTCGCTCTACCAACTGAGCTGTGGTGACCCGGTGATAACATAGTCATTTTTTGTCTAGTCGTCTCATTAGCTCATGGTATTGCACCGGTGGACATTGCATCCAGCAATACGCAATTTTGGAGATCAGCCTTGTGTCAGGTAAGAACTTGATAAGAAAAACAACTCCAATATGGTTGTCAGACTTCTGATTGGCTACTTTCAAAACATAGTTGGGTATAAGTTCAGTTGATTTCTTCTCTATTCCAATTCTAACGATTTTGTACTCTGAGGAGTGTCAGACGAAAAAAGGTTTTCAGCACTTTAATGTTTTCGCTATTTCGTGCAGTTTTATTATTTTGTACCAACAGTAAACTTTTTAGCTCATGATACTCCAACCGTGGACATCGCACTCAGCTCTACGCAGTCTCACGTTAGGTAAAAACGTGATAGTAAAGCTGAGAGGGTTTTTAAAAAATGATATCAAATTCTGTCTGGAAGCTATTTTTGCTGCAGCTCCGTGTTTAAAAGAAATTGCTTATAAAAATGAGGACACCGAATATAACTTTAACCACGCCAACGCCAGAAGAAGGACGTAACTGGTATCTTTCTGCCGTGAACCTTTGGGTTCTCTCGGTCAGCTCAAATCCAATTTCGGCTAAAGCAGGTTGAAGAAAGGGTGAAAGTGATATGATTGTAAGATATCATTTGTAAAAAAAGATCCGGACTGCGAAAAAGCTGTGGGGACAACGGGACTCGAACCCATGATTTAGTTGTTGATACTCCGAAGTGCTGCCATTTCATTACGACCCCTTAGCAACGAGTACAGGCTTACGAGTCGGGGAGCTGGTGGTTTTATCTTCGTTGATGTAGGGCATAAAATGTCTTTCGAGCAATTTAAAAAATGTCTTACGGCGGCAAGAGACTAATGTAAAAAAATAAAGAAGGAGCCCCTTTGATTACAAATAGAACATAAAAAACATATATCGAAGCAAATTAAAGTGACGATATCTAAGCTGTTCACTGATCAAATGCCAATTATTTGAAGTCTTCTGGTTAAAATCATGCCCGTACAAATTTCGGGCAAATCCAACATCTCTCCGAATATTGATAAGCCTTACCTTCTGGAAAAATTTGAGAGAGAGTAGATCTTTCTGATGGCAGGATGTGATGATTGTAAGCATATCAGGACATACTTTGTAGTAAAACTTTCATACCGTGAGCAAAGTCCTTTCTTAGGCCTTCAAGTTGTGTGCTTGCCAATGAGATAGAGAAATTCAAACTGCACAATCATCTCTCTACTTTAAGAAAGAAGGACCTTCCGAAAAATGAGGAAGAGCATCAAGCAAAGAGCCACTGACTGTAAATCATACAAGGGGACCAAGATCTATATCCGGTTATGACAATGGACAATTTTCATCGATGGTATAATAGCATCATCAATTCTTAGTGCTTCTTCTCGCAAATAAGAAGACCTAATTCTACCAAAACAGCCAGTGCTTGCTTCAGAAATAGGAGAGGTGGTAGGCCTACAGGTATGAGAGTGACACGTACTACCACCCACGTTATCTAGAACAGCCTCTTGACACGAAAGAATGTTTACATCTGTTTCATAAGTAGAGCACTTTTTGTAGCAACTGGATGTCGTGAAGCTGGATGTCGTGAAACTGGATATCGTGAAGCTGGATGTCATGAAACTGGATGTCGTGAAGCTGGATGTCGTGAAGCTGGATGTCCTGAAACTGGATGTCGTGAAACTGGATATCGTGAAGCTGGATGTCGTGAAACTGGATGTCGTGAAACTGGATGTCGTGAAGCTGGATGTCGTGAAGCTGGATGTCGTAAAACTGGATGTAGTGAAACTGGATGTCGTGAAACTGGATGTCGTGAAACTGGATGTCGTGAAACTGGATGTCGTAAAACTGGATGTCGTGAAACTGGATGTAGTGAAACTAATGTCCTGAAACTGGATGTCGTGAAACTGGATGTCATGACACTGGATGTCATGAAACTGGATGTCGTGAAACTAGTTTTTGTGAAAGTGGATGTTAGTTGGTAGAGAACATACTGAAATTGCAGGAGTCATGGGTTTGAGTCTCGGTGGTGACACAATGCTTCAATCCTTATCTTTTAGATGATCAACGTGTTTCATTTAGCCTATGAGTATAGTAAAGGGACACGCGTCTATATATTTGATGCCTTCGTGAAGAGGCATATACTTCGAGTGAAGAAGGATCCTTAGTATTTGAATAGTTTTAAGAAGGGACATTGAAACAAATATGATTGGAATAATCCCTTTCAATCTTGGTTTCTACTACAGAAAGTAGCAGCATCGAATCACTCCCTGGAAAGCTCGTACACTCTTGCAAGTTGTATCGTTTTAGTAAATATTCCTAAAAAATTAACAGAAACTATCATTTTAACAGAAACTCTGTACGTTTCTGCCTTAATTGATCAATCCCTACCACGTTTTAGATTAAAAAAAAAGCGAACAGGGGTCAGGAGTCTGGCCGGAACATGACCCAAGGATCTCGGTTTGCTAATGGTTAAAAGTTGATATTACGTGGCAGTCGGGATTCTCCTTATCACCATGCGTTTGTAAATCGTGGTGACTTTACCTGTTGTAACTTATTCTTAAACTAGGAAGTTAGATGAAGTTATGATTCAGAAACGCTGCATCCTTAAGATTCAGTGAGGACTGAGTACGGATTTAGTTTGCATTGACGTAGAACCCTCGTCTTGAGTAAGAGAGAAGGAAATTTATAATCTGGGAGTTTACGTTTAATGATGATTCAATGTTTGGATAGGTTTTAATGAGTTCCGCGTATTTTATGATTGGCTAGGTATTTTAATTTCGCATATTTTTGAATCAATTGGAGTAGATCTGATTGCTGACAGATGTAAATGGAGAAGTAAAAGGAGTTATTGTAGGGAATAGAAGAATGGATCGATGTTGGTGGAATTTTTATCTATCGTTTTGGATTATTGATTAACTCGTTCGTTGAATCAGCGCAGAATCGGGATTTAGTCGCAACAGTGGCCGCCCTATTCGACTTTCCATGGCAAAAATGGTGTTCTGTGCCATCGAGATAGACAAGGACGTGTGGATTCTAAAAAGAATGTGGATTGTGAATGGTGAAACAGTGGATTCTAAAAAAGGCCAGAGACGCGACCACCGAGGAGTCAGGGGGACACACCCCATTCTCCGTAATGTCAGTCTCGTAATTTGTCTGAATTTGACTTTGAAATAGTAGTTTCTTTTAAGGATAAGTTTCTGGTAATTTGAATTGTTGAATCTTCTTGAGGAAGTTAAATAGAACTACTACCATCGTGGAAGAAAAACAGAATAAGACTACTTGTTTACCAAATAACTTAACTTTAAAGATACTGCGCTCACAATACAGTTCAATTAGTCAAACAATGAAAGCTGTAATTAGACGTGAATGACGTAAAAGCAATTAAGCTATACACGCAGGCATTCTGTAAACAAGTAACGGGTTCTAGCAACACAACTTTGATTATCAGCGCTGATAAAGATCAACAAGAATCATTTCATTTAGTCGTTTCTACACACGGTCTGGTTTCTTTATCAATTTTTGTCCCCTTGCCAAGTTTCAGAAAGCTGCTCACGCCGCAGAAAATGGCGTTTTCAAAGCCCCAGAAAGACTAGGAACAGCATAGTCCTCACAACCAATCCGCCACTTCATATCTTGGGTCTCATTGAAGCTGTTGCTCCGCTCTAATTGAAGCTTAGGCCTACTCCGATCTTGGTATTGACTAAGATAAGAGAACAATACGTAGTCGCCCCTATAGTGTGTACCTAATTAAATACCCCTACTGACCTTCAAATTTTAAACCCTCCGCCCTCATGTCAGTTCCTCCTTACATTTTCTTAGATCAACGCCCATACTGTTCATACGCCTTGCACTGTGAATTTCATTTAAAATGTTTGATTACGCTAATGTGAGTCTTGCTTTTCAAGACAGGTAAACATGCTTAATTCCCTTCTCATCTCAACCTACTATTTTGCTGTTTCTACCATCTCTCTCAGATTTATACGCTTCTATCGAAGAAGTATTACTGCGCTACACTTAATCAGGCCCGGGTTTGTGCAGTCTACCACCGCCAAATTTGATACGAGGCTCCCCAAATGTTGTATTGGGCTAGGATGTAGCGACTCCCTCCTCATTTGTTGCCTTCCCCCCACCGTGCCCATTTAAGTACTTGTCGCTACTTTACATATTTTGGGTACTGGAGCTCATCTTCGATAACATAGACGGACGATATTTGTATATACACAATATAGAGCCCATCACTTTTATTTTTTTTTTTTTTGCTTCGTTATCCTTTGCTTCATATGTGTGATTATCAAATCACGATAAAAACTGAAGTAGTTTTTGGAGATCCATGATGAAGCTTTTGCATCAAAGATCGAAGAAAACCAAACAGAAATATCTCAATTTTACAAATAATCTGTATTAGAGTACTCTTTAATGTAAAATAAAAGGAATTGACTAGAAAAAAATGGATAAGCGTACCCCTATAAATATCTATAAAATTAAAAACAATAGAAAGAAAGGGGGCTTTAGAAATATTGTAGTTGATACTAAAATTTATGCAAAAAGTTATGTGAGCGTAAACAAAACTCGGCTTATCCAAACATTGGTTTAATTTTATAGGCAATAGCAAGTATAATACATGATAAAAAAGCAAATAACTTTCATACAGTACCTTCACTTTCTTATATTTTAAGCTCACTTTGAGATTGCAACACTGATGACAGCAAATATGTTAGCTTCATCATCCTATTAACATCCAGGACATCTATATGCCATCTGAAATGAGTATAAACCCTCAAGCTTTTAGTACATGGGGTGTTTATTTCAATTAACAGGTACAGGCGTGCGGGACGAGAGGCCACGGTGTGTGTGGTGGGGCACTGTATACCCAAATTTCTCTCAAGTCCACGTTCAGCATAAACAACCGTCCAAGTTGAGGCCGGAAATGCTCTTGAATTCTCTACTATTTTAAATACCACTCAGTTGTTATGTTTAGGAAAAATCTTACACTGTCAAAATCAAATTCCCCCGAATATTTCAAAAGTTAAAATTCGAGCAATAAAAGTCGAGAGCCCTATTTTGAAATGGTCCCGTACTGCTAAGATGAAAGGGGGCGTTTGTTACAGAGGCGCTTCAAAGAGCACCGGCGTGTTGTTAGACGTTTTACCACCGTACCGACGATGATTTATGATACCTTCGCTTCATAGTAAACCTACTCCTTTTTCTGACACCAGTTTAGTCACCTTCATCATTCGATTACAAAATTACTCCCCCTCATTAAACGTCGCTGGTGCTGGAGAGCTTACTTGTTGGAGATTATTTGTACGAGAGCGAGATGGCAAAGGTTTCTTCCTTAAGTGCCATTATATCACATTACATTGTCACCATATCTTCGCAATTATCTGCACATCATTCGCTTCAAACAGAACCCTGATATCAAAGTTTCTTAGAAAATTCTGACAATCGAATATTTCTCGAAATATTTCTAAGAACTTTCAAACAGATTTGAAAGAGTATTTCTTCTACTTAGATATTACATGCTGCATGAAAATTTTCGTCATTTCGTGGCTTTTTTAGTCTTGACGTATTTTGCTTCCGTTCAACCATACTGATACAGAGAACTAACTCGTACCATGTATGACTGGTCTGAACAATGATTCGTCGCAACAAAAGGGGGAGATCGCCAGGGCATTCCCCTCGTCGAAACCGAAACCGCTTTAGCCTCAGATGTTCGAGAACCCAAGTATATATCCGGACCATTATGTGTCGAATTGCTTCAAGATTGTTAAGGAACATTTCGTCATCCAATGGTCAGGTGCATGAAGTTCTTTGACATAAAGGTTGTAGCCAATCTATCAAAGATCCATCGGTTTCTATGGTATCCTATGCCTTGTTATGTAATGAGTTACGTTAGAGGATATCTTACGTCTTCGATAATATCCGCAATTCTACAATGATAAGTATACACTGTGGTTAACTCGATGAGGAAATACCGTAAAAAAAGGAAATGAAACCGACAGCCGGTAGAGCAAGTTGAAACAACTGGTGTAAGCATGAGGAGAGACATAGGGCAATTTCTTCTTCTTTTGTGGAGCCATAAATTGCCTGATTTAAGAAAGTTTAGCTTTGTATGGCAGAATGTGATAGCCTTAAGATTGCCTTCTCAATCTTGTAAAAGTTTTAGGGGAGAACCGCTGAGACACTTAGAGTCTCAGACACCTTTCGGGGGGGTGGGGGGTGGGGGGTATTCGGCATACGACAGTACTTTTCATTCCTAAGATGATCATCTGAGAAAATATTTTTAGCATAAAAAAGCTTTTCTTCCCTTAGCATCACCAGCATCCTAGCGTCCCGATGCTTCTGTGTTCAATCCATCATCCAATTAGACACAAAGATGAGGTTATAAAACTTGAGTTGTCATAAACTTCTTGGTTGTTTGGTGACTCTGATACGAAAAGCATCAGCAATAGAGATATCATCGATGATATCGATTTTGTAAATATTACCGCTACTACCAATCAGGAGTATACGGGAAAATTTAAAGGAGGCCTAAATATGACCTTTTTTTCTTCTTATTTATTCTTACCTCTTACATATTTATTTTAAGTCTATATATGTTTAACTGTCATTTATATACCTTATTATTACTCACTTATTCTTTTTTCTAACTAACCTTGACCATGTCAGATTTATACTGGATATATATCTTTTGAAGGGTTAAGATCGCTTTAGATAATATATCAACTTGAAATGCAACACAAACTATCAGAGAAAGTTTCTCGATGACTTGTCGATCGGGAAGATAATTTTGAAAAGCTATGTACCTCTTATGTCCTAAACTGAAATTGTAAATTTGAACAATACCCACAATTAATAAACTACTGGGTTCAGTGGGGGACAATGGTATTTCTTTGCTCGCTATCTGTCACGAACGGGGGGGGTACGGATAACCCCGTGCTTCCCTCGAAACAGGCCCCATAAAATACCAAATTAACAATGAAACTCCAGGTAACCGCAGTACTTTCGCCTCCAAAGCTGAGCCCACGTGAGATTTTTGGGCTGAATCCACTCCTACTAACAGGGGTGGATCCAGGGTTTGAATTTCGGGGGGGGGGGGCATTTGGAAAAAATATAGGTACTTGATTTGCAAGTAGGTTCACAATCAAATGTAATGTAATCTAGTTTGTTAAGTACATACATATAACAGTTCTTTATTATATTTATCTGTTTATGTGTTTACTTTTCTTATCTTGTTCATCTACTTATTTTCTATGATATGTCTTGAAAGATTTTTACTCAAAATTTGACACTTTGAAATTTTAACGTTTGGGGGGCATGGCCCACCGGCCCCCCTCTGGATCTGCGCCTGCAATCATATCTACATATAAACATGCACAAAATGTGTGAGTGGACAGGTTGCCATTGCTTGTTACATATATTGGAACTATATCCTAAATAGCATAACCTCAGTGCGGCCCAATGAAGTAGCAACATTGTTTCACTGATTATGAATTTACTGGACCTGTCAAATCCTTGGTTAACCCAGTCATGCAGAATTGAGGAAGTGTTCTGAGGTTCATTTAGTTATTCTGGTTAACTTAAGTCACCATTCTTGTGAAAGAAAAAGGATATAGACAAGCATTTACAGAAGATTACTCTACATTGATACCATTAAAAAGTTCAAATGACCCCTTGTATACCATGGATAGGCCCCATCTTCTTACCTCACCTGATTTTATGTCTCCTGTTTGACTTTCAAGAATTTATCATCTTTACATTCTATTCTTTCTTCTCATCAGCACCAGACTTCTTTGACTACTTCCTAGCCACAAGGCCATTACTAGATAAAGATCCATCACTCTTTTGTGTATCAGCATGGAATGATAATGGAAAGGAGGGTTATGTCAAAGACAACAGTGTTCTGTACAGGACAGACTTTTTCCCAGGTGAGTATCTGGTAATATACCTTTATGACAAGTTTTCAATGGAATATTAAATCTTTGGTTGCTAATGTTGTTTCCCTAATGGAGGAATGGTCTCCAGAATGATATTTGCTCCTAAATGCTGGAAAACGCACAACGAATGTCGTTATTGTTTTTAATTTAAAGTATTGTAATTTTTGGAATAACTTAGCAAACAAAATTTAGGAAATGCGAACTCGATAGCTAGAGGCAAACCAATCATCTCTACAAAGACCTGCTTTTATCATAAACAGTATATTTCGGTCACGTCAATGCAGTTATTGTCGAAGTGCTATAGTGCTGAATTAATTAAATATTTCTCAATTTTACAAATATGGCAAAATCCGTACTTCAAGGGTCTTTCGATTAAATTTTTGAACCAATACTGAGCAAAGTTGCTTCTATTAAATGCCAGCAGTTTACTCGATATTTTGACATATATACATCATTGCCCTCTTTACTTTGAGGCGACATCTAGTTCGTTAGTCAAAACTTCGCCTTTTTGTCCCTGGAAAGTCATGTTAGTAGTCCATTTGTATAAGATAATAGTTTCTTGATGTGTTTGCTGAAAGTTACGAATATTAGAAAGCACGGTTTTGTCTCAGTCTCTCTTTACGGGATGTATATATCTCTCCTGAAGCGATCAGAAAATCTGTTCATGTGCATTTGAGATCTGACCAAATTTGTGAAAAGTCTTCTTTTCTGCTTGCTGCATCACAACTCTGCAACTTGATGGCGAGCACATGCTCCAATTTCATAGGAGCGGGCATAATCAATTTGCATGGAAAAGAATGCCCTTAAATATTTTGTCGGCAATTTTGTCCCATCAAATAATTATTGAGTGATAAATCAGGGTATAGATTTATAGTCAACTGCCATATTGGGTTCCTGTCGGCGTTCCAATACTTTTGATAGGAGTGGCGTTCATTTTTTTTGTTTTGCAATTTATTCAATTTTTAAAAAAATTCTCCACTCAATACAAGGCAGGGTTGCCAAGGTATTGAGTTACTATACTATACTGGAGCTTTGAACACTTCAAAACCGGATGCCCTTCCTGACGTCACCAATGGCCCTTCCGGAATTTGAACCCTGACCCTCTTCACTTGAAGGCAAGGAACTTCTCCACTAGACCACGGCAGCTCTAAATAAACAAATAAAATAAATTTTATTGCTCTTGTATACCGGAATCACTTTTGACTCAACTGGTGAAAACGTTTTTAAAATGAATTCCAAATATGCCTTTGCTTGGCATTTGAAAACAAACCATTTAGGTTTCTTGTTAACTGTTAGTGTACAAGTAGATGGATTTTGTGAAAATTGTCGACACATAGATAGAGAACGATAGCAAAGTAGGAATTCTTTTATAGCGGAGTCAATTATGTAGTTAGGTAAGAGCGTATCGGTATGTTCTGTTTTTAAGGTCTTGGATGGATGCTTGCAAAGAACGTTTGGGAGGAACTGCAGCCCAAGTGGCCAAAGGGATTCTGGGACGACTGGATACGGCACCCAGATCAAAGGAAAGGAAGAGCTTGTATTTCACCTGAAATTTCAAGAACCAAAACATTTGGTAGAGTAGGAGTCAGCATGGGGCAATTCTTTGATGCCTATTTAAAGTACATTAAGCTTAACAAGGAGCCTTATCCATTTCTAAAGCATGATCTATCCTATTTATTGAAAAGTAATTATGATACGAAGTTTTTAAGAGAAGTTTATAATAGCCCTGAAGTACCTCAGGAGGCTGTTTTACAGCGAAACGTAAATGCAGGACCTGTACGCATTACGTATAACTCGAACATGGAGTTTGAAAATGCAGCGAGACAATTTAGCATTATGCATGATTTAAAGGCAGGTGTTCCTCGGATGGCGTACAAAGGTATAGTTACATTTGTATGGAATGCAGTACGAATATTTCTGGCACCGCCAAAGGATTGGGGTGGATATAAAGAAGCGTGAATTTTCTTGAGGTTCGGGGTTTTATAATGATTTTGTAGAATAGTAGATTAACGTGGGTCAAACTTAGTCAGTATGAAGTTTGACTAATGTACAATTGAAAACGAGGGAGATCCCTGGATCCAACAGGTTTAAATTGCGCACGAATTCACTCTCTAGGCATGATCCCTTCCAAAACTCGTATAGATGAGAAAGGGTTCTTGTACGGTTGAAGAATCTTCTCTTTTTTGGTTGAAAATCTTAGAGGGTAAAAAACCCACAAAAAACTATTTTGAGTGACATCTATTACGTTTGCATTAAAAATGGGTTACTGATGTAATTACTTTAGAAAAAACATGGAAGAAACACGATCTAAGAGCGGATTCCTAAGTGAACACCTAGGCTAGTAGAGAGATCAACTTGGTGTACGCATTAAAAGTTTCCTTTACTTTCACCCCTCCTTCTGTTCTGCGTTGACACCGGGTATGCCTGGCTTATAGTAAATGAGAATATAGTATTTTTATCCTTCAGCGTACCATTACTTTACAACTGCAAAATATCAAATATTGTAACCGAACTTTTGGAAGAGCGATCATCGTATTTGGTTTCAAAATGGAGTGAATGTATCAATGAGTTCTTGCTATGCGTTATGTAACAGTACTGAGCTCAAATGGGTACACGCAACGCATGGAGAAGTGGTCAACACTCATCATGGAATGGTAATAGTTACTAGTAAACAGATAAGAAGAATTTGTTTTGCCGTAAATTTCAGTCGAGTATCTTCTTGATAGTGCTGTTACCCTTGTAACCCCTAATTGAAGCGCAAAAAATGAGGAGCCCCCTCCCCCGTCTATACACTGATACGTCTCCCTTCTAAGCCCTCTTAATCAGCTTGTAAGAAGTGTAGGAGCACAAAAGTGTAATAATCGGATCCTGTGGTAGCCTTGATTTTAGATCGTGATATTTTTGCTGAATTTCGGTAAAATTTAGCTTGTATGTATTGGGTATGTCGTACATGTATTTTTACATTACGCAACTTGTTTCGGCCAGTTGAGCGGTGCAGGGTTTTTGCCGTGGTATGACAGTCGTGGGCTTCCCAGTATTCGATGTCAGTAGTTTTATAATTCATTTTCTTTTATTGCATATGTGGTTTCTAATCGTCTTACTTGAGGAACCCACTAGGAGTAGTAGTGCCTTTTCTTAGGGTACAATGCTTAACCGACGGCACTGTTGATGAAACCATCATCTCTCTTTGGTCGGCAAAGCTGTAGCTAGCCAGTTCTTGGGGAGAAAGAGCGCTGTTCCTAATGGTGGGGGACATTTACTGGTGGTATGCATTATGTACCAAAAATTTCGGACACCACAATGTCATTTTCTCGATAACGACGTCGAGACACTCAAAAGATCGGAGCTAACAATTTGCAGATCATCTAATGCCCCCAAATTTAATAGTTGATAGTTCATGTATATAGTTGACGAAATTTGTTTTGGAATAGAGGCTAATAAGAGAATATTTGTTGGGGCACTTGCTTACTTATGTAGCTGCATGGCTGGAGTTTGTTCGCGCAGCGCTTCAAAGTTTTAAGTACACACGAATGGCTTTTCTAATAGACATGATCCACTCGCTGTCGCCATTTGGCAAGTGAAGATATGACAATGTGTGGCCTATATCTCAGCGTTCCCACGTTTATTTGATTCAAGATAGTGGATCTCATATTACGTCACCCAAGATTTGTCACGATTTGACTACATAATTTCTAAAGGACTCTGTAAATTGTTTCAAACAGTTGCTTGTGTTGGTGGCAGTCGGTTGATATTAGAAATAGCTCGCAATTAATTTTTGCAGAAGATTGTATAGTGATGGAGATGATAGGACGTTTTGGCAAGCTATGGCAGGATGTCGTAAACCAGGCATATCAATCGCGGGGTCATTAAGGGCCATATGGGTCACATATGTCATACGAGGATCGCGTATTATAACAAATTGGGTACATTACAACTAATTGTGGTCATTCGAAATAATCATTCGCAGAAAATTATTGTTGCTAAAGGAACATACAATTTACATAGACTTGTTTAAACAGGATTGAGAAATTCCAAGTGAAGTGGTGTGACAAATACCAAATTTGAATGGCAACATTTCCTTCGATTTTACAGAAAGTGAGAACCGTATGAAGCTTTTCATTTTTCAAAATATACAGTCATTTTTATTGTTTTGTCCGTATGTTTGACGTCTTGTGCAGTAGAAGCGTCTTTGTGGGCTGTAGGCGACTTTCAAAAGGATCGCATGTTTAATATAACTGGTCTAGATCGTCGCGAAGTATTAAAAGCGACCACAAATATTCGTTTATTACGTAATAGTTTTCATAATTACGCAGAGGTTAGAGATTTATGATAGATTTCCATGTAGCTGAAGATAGAAAATGCTTAATTAGTTCCATAAAGACAGCGAATTATAATCGCAGTAGAGGCAATATTATTTGCTCCAGGATATTGTAAGTAATCTCATGAATACAACGTCTCTTCTGCATAGAAGTAGTAATGCGATGTATTACTTTCCAATCTTCCATCAATTATAAACTCTGTTGATCTCTTCTTATGGTCGATTTTCGATCCTGGTAGTCTGGCGCGAACTGCTTCTGTTGGGGGTCGTCCTAATAATGTTCTCAGGTTGTTTCCTGATTTTTGATATTGATGTTGCGGGTATTTGTCTTCCCTTGTCACTGTTAGTGTTGTTTAAGTGAAGTCTGATTAGGGTCACTCACTTTAATTTATATAGCTACCAGTTACTTGTTCGATCTAATTCATTTCACTCTGTAGCTGTCTGTGACCAGTTCCCTGCGCATGTTTAGAAAGTCTCGACCAGTGTTTCCTAAACTCTTTTGTAACTATTCCTAACCAAACGTTGACAAGGTCTTTCATGACTCCCTTCCTAAGCAATTGATTTCCGGAAAGCTAGAGCTACTTTTAATGTAAGTCGAACAAACACTTTCAGCTACTGGATGATGTAGTATTCGCTCCCTTTCATAAGTATACCATCACAGATACAGTTAGGTGTCGTTACACAATCAATGTGATAGAAGTCAGCTTGAACTCAGCGGCACTTTTATATCATGAACTTGCTTGCTTTCTAGATACGACAGACATTTACAAGATTACATCCAACGGGCTTTTTAATTTTTTCTTGCTTGGAATATTTTAATGGTTTTTTACCAGGAACGGATATCGAAAAGCAGGTAGATTAGCTGCAGTGCAAGATACTTGATCTTCAAAACTGCTGTTCCTCCCTAATTACTACTTTCAAATCTCCCATGATTCTCAATATCCTCCCAAGACGTTTTGTGCGCACCAAGGCCCCCGAATGCACAACTTTCCTGACCCCTCTCCCATCCAAGACACTTTACCACTCTCACGTTACCCAGCAGTTAAAATTTTCTAACCATCTCTCCCCTTGCCCACATAGCTAAAAATACGTTGTCGTCTTTCTGCAAGGCACACCTCGGAATCTCAAATTCGTAGATACAGAATGTTTACACGAAATAATGAATAACAAGAAATGAAAAATAATACTAATTTCTTTAAATATGCTCTGTGCAACAGATTTTGCATTTTACACGTACACAGTTATAGCAAACTACACTGTAATGCGATGGATTAAGACTGACGCGGGCGTCCAATGGCCAGACCTCTCATATAAGCGAGATATCTTCTACTTCAGTTTATGCATAGCCTCTACACAACAAGCATATAGCATGATAGCATGCAGTCAGTGATTCCATCACATCTCTTATATTTTAATACTTCTTTAATCGCCCTCTTTTATATGCAATCGTCCAATTCAAATGATTTTTTCCTCGTTGTGTGCAAAATTGCCTATCGGGGGATGATATCGTCCACCTTTGGAACCACTGGTCTAAACGAACAAATCTATTAAATGGGTTCATAAGATCCAATACTTTGGCTAAAATTGGAGGGAGAGACATGCCTCCTGACGCCGATTTCTACAGCCCTGTGATGATATCATTTATTTTAATCCTCTACAAGTAATTTCATATTTCCATTAACACTTTATATTGATGTACTGAAACGAATCAGAAATGATCAACTCAGGCTGAAATTCTCTGAACAGATATGATGGTCAATAGTTCAACATGTATGCACCATGTTCGCGTATAAACGTTAGCAATACTTCTACGATGATGTCACAGTAACAACACAATTACATTAAATGTCCATTGAGAAAGCTTTACCCCAATAGCTAGGGACAAAATCATTTCTGTGAATCAACAATTTGAACAATGCCCACTTACGTGCGCGAGGAAGTAGACAATTTCAAGATCCTAGAAATCTCAATAACATAATCTATTCAAAGAACACTCTGCACTGACTCGACAACGATCTTGACCTATGGTGCAACCATGATCTCTGGTACAACCCATAATCTTAACTTAAAAATCATTTTGGCAGAGAACGAGCACACGTGCGTGCCATATCAAATAAGTCGTAAGATTATGATACACCCTTTCACTAACTTTGTTTTTAGTCCTTATTGACTGGATGATGTGTAAGACAATGTCACATCAACCCCTTGGAGTCCAGTGGACCCGAAACGCACATCTGGAAGATCATGATTTTCGACGGCCTCGCAGTTACGTCCTCGACACATAATAGCGTGCAGCAGAAGTCTGCACGTTGACACTATTTTGCAAACAAGTTGGGCTGCAAATCAATAAAAATGTCTCAGGTGGTGTGTATAAACACTCTAGCTATGCCGCCAATTGTTATCGAATTTAAACCACTCCAGTGCTTTGAAGGCTTCACGTATCTGGGAAGTAGTGTAACAAGGGAACCCATAAAGGCATTACGGCTTGTCTAAGCAAGGCAAGTAATACGTTCAGTAGGCTCAAGAACAGCTCCAAGTCAAAGCAGCTCAGCCTCAGAACAAAACTCCGAATTTACGATAGTGATACGAAAGCAGTTCTCTTATATTGCACTGAATGTTTGAGAGTAACCTTGAAGTGGATACCAGAACGTGGGATGCTTTTTACAACAGATTTCTAAGGAGTGTATATAATATCACCTGGCCATAAAAAATATCCAACCATCAATTCCATACTGTGTGAAGACATGGTGTAAAGTTGTATCTTCGTAGATAAAGATTGGAAGACTGCTATCAAGTGAACACCGGGTCAGATAAATATAAAAGGAGAAGACCAGAAATCACATAGAGAAGAACCAACACTAATGATCCAAAGGAACTGGGGCTCACATGAGATAATGCAGAGGATGCTGCACAAAAAAAAGCCATGAAGAAGTACAACTGCAGCTTTATGTCCTAAACGGGATAAAGATAAGTAAGTAAGTAAGGATTACGCAGGCTCGTAGCTGCCAGCATATTGCAGGGTAGGGGTGACAAAGTTCTTGCATTTTGTAACAACTTCTGTTACGAAAGAGACGACTAATATACAAATACACATGTAAACGAATACAGAGTCGATGTAAAATCAATACACCGATTCACTGTTGGAAAGTTTCGGTGTTACGGCTCCCTATGTTTCCTGCTAACCACGAAAATTTCGCAGAACAAACTACGTTGACTTTCTCAAAGTCTATTTCTTGTTAGCACTACCTTTATTCGTCTTTCATCATCAGGGACTGTTATTGTTTAAAGAGCCATTTTCGAGTTGTTTGATCTGTGCTATGTTGACATCGATTAATCATGGCTGATTTAGGAGAAATGTCACTCGAGAAGTTCCGTCTGTGGAGTGTTGAAGAGTTAAAGTCGTACCTCGCTGTGCAGAAGCAGTCAATCGAAGGCACTATGGAAGAAGCTTCCAACTATGGCAGTCTTTTGGCCTTTTCTTTTTCGTCGGAAAGGGGAATAGCCTATTAAGGGAATAAGATGAATTAGATTATTAGTGAAGCCTAGGGGAAGTATAATAAAATGCACAGAGACAGTCAACGAGTGGCGATGTTAACTGTTGGTCTCGTTCATTGGGAATACAGCGCTCGACACAAATTTTGGGTATCAGGAACTGTTTACATGAAAAAGAATCGGGTCGTTAAGAGATGTGCACATAACTAGCTTCTTGGTCTGCATCCTGTATGAGGTATATGAGTAGACAAAATCTGTCGGTAGCAGCCCACTAGGAGTATCTACCACCAAGTCAAAGAATTCCTCGTTTCTAGTATCATTTTGTACACATTTTCATTCGGATCGTCTCATGTCACAGAACACGGTTCATTGAGTTAAAGGTTACTTGAAAATACCGATTCCATTTACATTGTGTGCGTGTGTGTGTTGTGGGGGGCATGCACTCTATAAAGGTAAAGAACGCGGTATACATCCATCAGCATAGATAAACAAGTTCAAAGAAGAACGAAAGTCCAGTTATAGTTGTAAGTAGTAGAGAAGAAAAAATGTGTAAATTATGTCGTCAGCAAGGGCATACTCACCATTTCAGGAGGCACTTCTCAAGTAATAAAAACAATATCGAAAAATATCGAAAAAGTTTTTACCTGAGTTCAGGCTCACAACTGCATACCTTGTCTTTTCTTCGGCACTGATGTTCCTCATAGTAAGACACAGCTATTTCTTCAGCTTTTGCTTCCCATTGGAACACGGGCTCATATCACAATGAAAAGGTATTTCGAATATAGTATAATACTGTTTAAGACTTTAGAAGACTGATGAAATGATTTTCAAAACTAAATGAATATCTTTGAACTAAGTTAGAAGCTTTACCAGAAGGATACCGGGTATATTATTCAAGGGTGGAAGGGATGCTTGATCGAAATTTGGAGAAACACAGGGAGCCAAAAGATCTGAATGTTCGAACTGTGAATCGGTGTATTACCAGAAGTCGAGTAAGAATCGGACACTGACTTTGAACCAAATACTCGCTCGGATATTGGGGTTTATAGCGTGTGTCGTTATACCACTCACACTATAAACCCAAAGCGGGTTTCGGTTGTGGGCCAACAAACATTTTGTTCAGATAAGTTAGTATGACCATGTCAACTTTTAACGTACGTTTTTGTTCCAGATGATATAACCAACTGCTTGATTTCTCGTGGACCAATTAATGGCCATCTTTTCTAGGTGTAACATGTAAACTTCGTGTCCTATACCACTCATATTTGGAACATACACTCCTGAGTTGATAACATGTACCTGGCTTGATCATTGTTAAGTCTTTTAAACAATTACGATTTTTTAGGATCAAATGGTTATCATAGACTAAGCAAGGATTTACGGCAGGCATTAATTGATTTAAAATCGACAAACACGTCATCATGAAAGAAGCAGTCAAGGACGGGAGTGTGGTAATAATAGACACCACAACATCACGACGAAATGGTAATGCACCCAATCAGCAACAAAAGGACGCACGCAGAAAGAAAAGTAGATCAAGACAAGAAAAAGTTTGGGAACCTGAAGTGTCTCGTTCTCAACTACAGAAATTATTTTACAGAAAATGAGATAACATATTATACCAACTATAAACCAGCTACAAGTGACTTTTGTGGGCTCCCGAAGGTCATAAATCTGATATCATTCAAAATGTTATCTAAAAACAACAAAGTGACGTAATTCACACAATAGAACCCTAAGATTTAAAAATAAGGCCAATAGTGGCAGGTCCTAATTGCCCAACAAGGCCACTCAGGTACTTGATTGATTTACATCTCAAACCTCTTACCACCTCATGTGAAAAGTTTCCTTAGAGACAGAGTAGACTTTATTACATGTTTCCACGAAAATCAGACCCTGATGAAGTCCTGAACACGTTTGACGTCAGCAGTTTAATACAATCATTCCTTATGTATATGGCCTGAAGGCAGTATAATACTGGCTCGAATGTCACACAGAAACAATAAACTCACGATTTACAAATAATTTTATCTTGAAAGCTAAATCACGTATACTAATGAGTGACATATATCATTTCAATGGCAAATATGATCAGTGAACAGGCACCGACAATAGTGGCGCCAACCTAACGAGGGGATACTAATGAACAGACTCGGTATGAAAATTGAAAAAATAAAATACTCCCGATAGATGGGGACTAGGGACTTTATCATGTCCTGAGAAAGCAAGGCTATCCAGACAAATTGATTACAACCTGCTTTCAAAGAGCCAAGAATATTTCAAAAGCTGACCTACGAAAAGCTAAACAAGAGAAGGTAGACATAGCCATACCACTTGTCACAACTTGTAACCCAAACAATCACAAAATTTACCCTACTTCCAAAATTGTACTCAACACAAGAGACAAATCCAAAAATGTCGTTCTGCTAAATAGACAAAGACAACCTCCGAACCTAAAACATCTTAACCAATTAATTTAGGATAAAGAACAGCGGTCACCCTTTCAAAGTAATATCCAAGTTCACTGATTTGATTTTTTGTAATCTCATGTGAAGAGTGCGGAGAGGAATTTATTGGAGAAACAGGTCTAGCGGCAAACCCAAACAAAGAGGCAGTGTTAAGATCAACCGCTAACACTGATAGTGGAAGAATGCCTTAGAACTTGTGGGCTGGGGAAATTTACCAGCTTCCCCTTCTTTAAACTAACAAACAGGGACAAAGCCCTAAGGAGAAGATACGAGTCATTTCCAAAAGAAATACGATTCGTTATTGAGTACCCTTTGACCTGCGAATCTGATGTAAATTGTTCAACGCCATCATATTTGTTTCCTGTATAGGTAAAGAAAAGGACGTCATTCGATAGACGTCATGGAACATAATTTGATAATATTTAAGAATTGTTTTAAATAAAACCATTATCACAAACACTTGACCGACAGTACTATTGCAAAAGGAAAGAGGAGTACTTTGAAACCCTCGTTTTTCCTTTAATATTTACGTCCACAAACTATCCATAAAACGCTCTCTACTATTTTCATATATATAAGTACTCAGGTAGACACACAAGCAGTCAAGAACTACATAGTATAGAACTCATTATACATGAAGTGCTTGGGGTGCTGGCCCGGTTTGAAACCCAGGATCTCTCACTCCGAAAACGAAGACTTTACCATAGCACTAAATAGTGCAATAGTAAAGTCGACAATCCGACTAGTCGATCCCGAATTCTCACCACCACCAGCAACGTTATTTTCTGTTCCGCTGTTAGCTTCATCGGTGCCATTTCATTGATATAAGTACTCAGGCAGACACACAAGCAGTAATGAACTATCTATATAACATATAAAAATGTTCATAAAAGTTTAAAATACAAATATACACAGAATTTGTACACGATGAGACAGGATGGAAGCTGCCAGTGTTTGACTTGACAGTAATAAACATAGGTTCATATAATGAAAGCACAACGGAGACGACCTTGAAAAGAACAGGATCTTTGAAATCATCGTCATTTGATCATGAAAACTAAAACATATAAAACAATAACAGACTTTTTATTAGATTTGCAGAGGGAAATGGTAATTAGCACCTTGCTTCCAATATCATAGGCAATCATTGTCCATCCTACCATTTTAAACATGGCGCCATGGAACAAATGGAGTGACGCACGGACAATAATCCTAGTTCTATGGACTACTATGATCTTGAATGCAATTGTTAACCCTTTGCTGAGTTATGTTTATGAATGCTATGAATCTCTTAACGGTTACCCCTTCCTTGTCATCTCCTTGGATTAAACTAATTGCAAGTTGGCCCTGCATTGAACTGGACTCATTCCGGTGGCGGTTTTAGGGGGAGGCCAACGGGGCCATGGCCCGAGGCCCCGCGCCTGTAGGGCGCCCCGTCCCTCAATGCTAAGAAAAAAGAATGTGTCTGAC